>APFE031049587.1:33928-120432 GCA_000404065.3 Pinus taeda | reverse complement strand
GAGCCCTGGGTATGACAAGGCAAGAACCGTTGGCCTTGATAATGAAAAAGCAAAAATATCACATTCTTTGAATAGAATTACAAGTGCTTGGACTGAGCATGGGGTGTCCATCGTATCTGATGGATGGACAAATGTAAAAAGCAAGCCATTGATAAGTGTTCTTGCTATGTCTGTTAATGGTCCAATATTTCTCACTGCACATGATTACTCAGACAAGTTCAAGACCGCCATCAACATTGCAGAAGCATTACTTGAAACAATTGACCGTATTGGGCCATACAATGTCATACAAGTCATCACTGATAATGCTGCTAATTGTAGGGCAGCGGGAGCAATTATTGAGGACAAATACCCCAATATATTTTGGTCTGGATGTTTGGTTCACACATTGAACCTTCTGTTGCATGATATTGTCAAGAACAAAAATGTACAATACCAATGGATTGGTGATTTGTACAAAAAAGGCAAAAAAATGATAAAATTTATTACAAATCATAGCAATACCCATGGCCTTTTCCGCAGTCACTCGAGATTGGAGTTGTTGAAGATTGCGAAGACGAGATTTGGTAGCTATTACCTCACCTTCAGGCGCCTTTTGAAGGTAAGAGAGTCAATGGCTAGCATGGTATCAAGTCCACATTGGCAGGTATTGAAGGAAAGGGTTACAAATGCAGCTGACAGGGGAGGTTTTGAAATGGTGGAGGAGGCCGCCGCTCTTGATGGCCAATTTTGGACAAGTGTGAGGCAAGTTTTGGATTCAACCAAGCCCATTTATCACATGATTCGGTTTGCAGATACAGACAAACCAGTGATTGGCGAGGTGTATGAGCAGATGGACACCATGTTGGGGCAAATAAAAGATGTTGTTCATAACAGAGATCCCAACTTGTACAAACTGATCCACGATTGTGTGTGTGAACGATGGAATAGACTTAATCTTCCACTACATTGCTTGGCGTATATCCTTACGCCAAAATACTACTCTACGTCTTGGTTGGGCCAACCTGCAGCAGGGGGTGGGGTTAGGACCAAACCCCATTTAGATCCAGAGGTAACTAGAGGATATTTGGAAGCATTAGAAAAATTGGTACCTGACAGGGAGGAATGTGCAGCTGTGCGCCTTGAAATAGGCAGATACTTCAGTGGCACTGGTTTGTATGGTAACTTCCATGCAATGGACGATAGAGATAGATTTGATACTCTCACATGGTGGGAAACATATGGCGGGCAGGGGCTTTTTGCAAAATTGGCAAAAAAAGTTCTTTCACAGGTTGTAAATACTTCTTCTGCAGAGAGGTGTTGGAGCACCTACAGCTACATACATAATGTGAAAAGGAACAGACTCAATGAAAACCGAGCAGAAAGTTTGGTTTATGTGCACTACAACTTGAGGTTGTTGAGTCATTACTGTGATCGGGCTAATGAGGATCCCACATATAGAGTTTGGGACAATCACCCAGAGGATGACAATTTGGAGGATGGCATTGTACATATTGAAGAATTGGAAGAGGAACTTGTAAGGGATGAAGATGAAACATCCTGCCACCTCCACCTCCACCTCCACCATCCAGTAGCAGTGCTCGAGATCCGAGTCTTGTTCCTTTGCTGCCGCTACCTTCATCTAAACCCTCACGTGGAGGTTCTAGTTCTGGTCGTCGGTCTGTGCGGGAGGCTTCGAGAAGACCACCACGACCTCCTTATGGGGGAGATTCTCGTGGCAAGGGCCACATGTAGATTTATCATTTACAGTTTACTTGTCTTTTTTAGTTTCTATTGGACTTTAGTTTTCATAACTGTTGAGTTTTGAGTCCTTGACTCTTGACTCTTGACTCTTTCATATCATAATGATATTTTTTGTAAACAATATATCACTGTGACAATGAAAATTGAAGTTTGAAGTTGGGCCTTGGCAATTATAACTCAATTTGGTAATGATTGTGAATTATGAATATGATGCTTCGTGAAAGACTAAAGTTGTTTCATTTCATTTCATTATTCATGTTTCATTTTATAAATTTATAACATTTCATATCATGTTAACAGTTAGAAGTTAGGACTTAGAAATATCTAAGATATTACTTCTTGTAATGGTTAAACTTAGCTTACAAGTACTTGTACAACTTTGGTGATCAATGATGATAAATGCTATTGAATTTCAATTTTAAAAACTTGAAGTTGAAACTTTAAGATTGAATGTGATGAATCATGATTCATGAGACTCAATATGTTGCAGTTGTAATATGTGTAAAATTACTATCTTCTGGACATGGTTGATGACGATTATAATTTCTAGATGATTGATGTGATATGGTTCAATGATCAATCTATGTTTTTTTATGTTTTTTATGTCTAATTCATCATTCTACATGTTTTTGTCGACATATATGAATCAAAAATTAAAAAATATAAAAAATATATATATTTTTAAAAAATCGCTCCCGGATTCGCTCCCAAACCGGGAGCTTCTGAAAATGGTCACTCCCGCTCCCGCTTCCGCTCCCGCTCCCAAGTAACATTGGTCTAGAGTGTAGATGCGTTGATGTTTCTTTAAACCCTTTGTTTCCATAATCCGCAATTGAATTTCTGAGTGATCCTTGCTTTGATTTCAGAACAGCGTTATGCTTGCTATCGTATTGATTTATAATTGACAGAGGAGTGCTACATGGTCATCTGATGAATGAAACGAATTGTTTATACATTGAGAGCGCTGAGATTACTTTCATATTTAACTCTATTTAGTAATCAAAGACGAATGGATGCGAACTAATTAGAGTGAGATTTGTCTGACCATCAAACTATTCTTCGTTCCTCTAAGGAACTGGATCGGATTGACTCTCTATTTGAATTGTTTTACAAGAAATACAACATCAAGGAATCCTCGTTGATCGTTTAAGCACTGTAATATCCTCGGTTTAGTTTCAAGCTACTTGGATTAAAGATTGCTTTCATGAGTATTGGATGATGTACTATCATTTAGCTCTATTTCATCTGGTAAATAGACTCTTGGATTGAGTAGTGGACCGCGTGGATTGAACATAGAATACAAATCAGTGCTTTGGATGATTAGTTGTCAAAAGTGAATTCATTAGTTTAGAGTAGATAAATGATTCCCCTGTTTTGTGTATTGGTCGATTTCATTAAGTTTAGTTAGATAAAGGATTTCCCCTGTTTCGTGTGAGGATCAATTCTATCAGTTGTCTAAATAAATGATTTCCCCTGCTTTGTGAAGTGATTGATTACATTTCCTAGAAGTTAGATATCAATTAGATTTTAACAGCAGTACATTGGCTCCAAGTAAAATTATTTGCAAGTAAGGATTGGTGTGATTACAGAATGGTTTAGAGTACAGTTTCTTAGAAATTGTTTGGTTGAATTGCTAGGAGTTGAATACGCTAAGTGGTTGAGTTGCTTTCATCAATTAAGACCAGTAGGTTACTTGATTGCGAGTATAGCAATAAATTAGTGAGTGATAGAGTAGAATAGAGTGATTGCTCCAAATTAGTACTTAACTTTTGAATCCTTGTTAATAGGGTAAACAAACCATTAGGTACAGATCAATTGTTTGATTGAGTTGCTATCAGTATAGATTGCTTGTTTGCTTAAAAATTGAATTGTTATACATTGCTTATTTGCTTCAGGAGTGAATTGTTATTTGTGTAGATTGCTTAAGGGTCGAAATGTTATTAGTACAGATTTGTTCGTTTGCTTAAGGATTGAATTGCCATCATTAAACTGTTATTACAAATAGAGGATCTGGTACCAGCGTTTGAGGGTTTGATTGAGTAAGCTTTGTGTGAGTGGAAGTCCATTTTTATCGCTTGAGATTCATAGTTCAGTAGTTTGTTGGAGTTCAGATTTGAATGCTAGAGTTTGTAAAGGGTTTTGAAATCTTTAGGTTAAATTTGATTGTTGGTTCTGCTTTTGACAGCTAAATGTTTGCAAGTGTTAATGTGTTTATTACTCCACGAATCATTATAGGGAAATGTTAAAACTCTAATTTAGCCCTGAACTAAGGAAGCACAAGGCAACTCGTGTTTACAAACCCCGAGTTGACAATTAATATTAAGGGATTGAATCTGACAATTTAATCTCTCAACACAATGCTCTAAAATTAAAGTAATAAGGGCACCTATCATATTACTCTTGGGGCGACCATCTTCATGGTAAACTATGTTGCCATCTTCATCTTTCATAACTTCTTGTTCCATTTTATCTACCATGGTAGAAGAAGATTCTGCTTCCCACCATTTGAACAAGGACCCTGTGAAGCATTGAATAATTTTTTTGCATGCTTCTACTTCACTTTCTCCTTTCATGCACATGATCTTATAGGAAACAAACATCCTATCCAAAACCTGTCTAATCTGCCCTACAAACATGTCATCAATATTCCCATTTGGATACCAATCATCAGCAAAGGTTTGGGATTCACGCATTTTTCCCTTTCCTTGCAGATCAGTGGCTGCTTTTCTAACAAGTAGGACTTGAGTAACTAAGGAATGTTCTTCTTCTTTTAAAGAAGATTCAGATTGTAGTTTGGGAAACAGAGTTGGAAATCTTTCTGTAGAAGTCTGCGGAGCTACAATTGAGATATGAGTAGTATGGGAGATGAGATGGAAATAGGAATCTTTTATGTTTTCTTTTCAGGAAATATTTTCTTTATACTTTCAGTTTTCTCATCTATGTCCACTAAAATTCCTCCCATCATTTCAAAAGTAATTTCTAAATTTTTATCCAACTCTTTGTAATTTTCTTCTGATTTTTTTCTTGCATTAGAAACAGTCCTTTTAGTGTCTTTTACTCCATCTTTGATTTCTAAGATTGAAAGACTTATTTCATTTATAGAAGATGCAATAGAACTTATTGATAGTTGAAGACTATTAGTATGCCTTTTGCCAGCATAATCATTTGTAACAAAAGTATTTACTGCCATACACCTTAAAGCAGTATTAGTCCAATTTAGTTGTTCACTAACAATTTGGATTATGCTTTCTACTCCACTCGAAGGGGCTTCTTCACTTAAGACCAATGAGATTGCCTTGGGTTTTTATTTTCATCTTCAAGAATGATTCCTTTAAAAGGGGGGGGAATGGATTTGGACTGAATTTTATTTCCATCTAAACTCTTCCATTTATGTCTTGGGGATAGGACTTCAATTTCTTGGGCTTCTTTCAAATCCTCCATCATTTGAATAGAATCATTCATTTGTTTTTGTATCCATTCATAAATGGAGATCCAACATTTATTTTCTAACATGTGTACTCTTTGGATTAGGAATTAAATTCCACATCCAACGAGTGCTCCCACTCAAAATTTGAGTAAAGTAATTGGCGATAAGTTGAAAATACGAGTTGAAAAAGTAGGTTTTCATTTTTTCCCTCTAAAATTTGATGATGTAATCTAATCTTATTTCATTATATCCACTATTATTTTATAATATTCCTTAGGAGGCCCATTTTAGACCTCAAAATTTCTATAATGCAAAAAGATGGAAGGTATGATGATCTGACATGTGGACATAGCATGGGCTACGCAGTGCATGGCGTCGAAGCAAAATATTTCAAATGATGAAAAGCAATACCCATTAGATATTCAAGCACTATTAAGCAGGCATCAAAAGATATTCAAAGAAATCCCACTATGTAGACCCCTGGAAAGGGGATTTAAGCATACAATAGAACTAGAAGGGGCTAATCCTGTCAATACAACTCCTTACAGGCACCCCAAACGGTATTGTTATCCACCACCTATGGCAGTATATATAGGAGAAACATTTTCTCTTAGATGGTCCTCAGTTGGGAGCAAACAGCCCCTTGCAGCCCCAAGATAGCTCGATGTGCCATTTTCTCCGCCACCTGAGCCAACCATGTGGTCCCTCGCCCGTCTGTTATGAATGTATGTTTGAAGGTGAGCCTCCTAACCCTAAAGGTATGGCTTTTCATTGGTATAATTGAGTAGTTTTCCTTACTTGTCATGGGCACTTTGGGGCATGAATTGGTGGGGGGAGTCGGCGGAAAGAGTGGATTAGGTTTGTATTTTTGCCTCCATTGCCCGATTTCATGGTTACCCTTGTATCCTAGTCCCATGGGATCTCCTTTACTTGCCATTAGCTTTAGGGTTGGCACTACATGGGAAATCCAGATTTTGGATGTGTGGTCTCGCTTCCCGACACCACCCACATTGCTCCCTTTTCCACTCATCTTAACCCCATTCATCTCTTTTCCCATCCGGATCCACATGTGTTCGTTAGGTCCACATAAGTTTAGCCTCCCCCTCCCCTTGTCCACAACTTGGGTCAGGCCTGGAACGATGCCCTAAAGGTTCGTGCATCCGAAAAGAAAATAAAAAAGCATAATTTGGCCACTCTCAATAAGAAATGTACCACAAAATGCAAAAGATGATCGGGACATACAAATTTAGCACATGGGCAAAAGCTAAACATGAGCTCTACCCATGGCCATCACCCTGGTTCCTATGGGCTCTAGATGAGCCCCTGCTATCATTAAGGAACCCATGATTGTCCCAACCCCTGTGGGCAATGAACTGCCCCACCTCAAAGCGGTATCCACTACTACATACTATAATGCTCTCCATCCCCTGGAAGCCCGAGCAGTTATAAAGAAAAATCAATCAAAGGGAAAAGGCATATGAAGAACGATGGAAAACAAAGGCCTAGAGTAATTCATGTACCATGATTTGCTCCCTCCTACACTCATATACCCAAGTGTGGGCTTCCCTTGTTATAGGGAAGCCCAATGTACCTTGGCATGTGGTCTGGATGATTCCCTTGATCCCCACTTTGTTCCATCATTATATAATTTTCCACCTGCCTCTTAAAGGATGTACTATGGACATGCCACCCCCTTTAGAGGTTAAAACCACCTAAGAGGGTCCTTGGTTAACCCCCTTTTTGAGCTTGGAGACACTTGTACTTGCCAAAGCCCATTATGGAAGGGCATGCCACCATGAAGTGCCCCACTAGTTCTATGACTTGTAAGCTCTTTTACTTGATTATTCTAATGATTTGTTATATTGGAGGGCAAGGGGACGCATCGAATCTTATGCAGGATTGTAAGTGGATTCCCATTTGGGGCTTGGTCTCCCTATACGAGGTTCTTGCCCTCAAGAGGGCCACATTGACACTTGTAGGGTGAGCGTAGAGAACCATGGGCCTCCACGATAGCCGAGATGACTTCATGGATCCCCAACAATGTTCGCTGATTGCTCCTATTCCACCTTTTGGATGAGGATGATGCACCTAATTCACCACACCCAATCAGTTCCACAGATGCAGCATACACTTGGCAGATATTCCGAGGTCCAAAGGATTGTTCTCCGCTTTAGAGGCAGAGCTTATGTCATCATTCCAACCCTTACAGATGGTCTACAGGAATTTCCGATCCATTTGGAGACCCATGAAGGTGACCTTGTGCCCCCAAACTGACTTGGGAGCACCACAGGTTTTTTATTGGAGAATAAGGGACCACCCCATTGTCCACTATGTTGGAAGTCCATTTCTACATCATGTCACCCTTTGGACTTCATTAGGCCTCCTCAAAGGCCCAACGACTCACTCAATTGATCATTCGATCCTCTTGAGAGGCTTATTCATATATTATTGAGCTAGTTTGGTGGGCTTGTTATCAAAAGTACTTGTTATTTGCACATTATTTTATTCTATGGGCTAAATTAGGCCAAAATAAGCTAAATCAAATTCATTAGACATTGTATAAATAGATGATGAGTTGATTCATTCTCTCATCGTCATTTGGATTGATCATTCTCTCTTAAGAGATTTCCGCTATTCTTTTTAGTGGACAAAATTGGATGGATGGATGAATTTTGATGTTTAGATATCTTCATTTTTGTCTTGGAGCTTCTATATTGGCATATGATGATGATTGGATATACATGTTCTCACATGTAAGTTCTCTTTTAATGCTATTTTGTCATTCTTTTCTATGTCACATAAACGATGCTAGGATTTTCGCTATACTAGGCCGAAATTTTGTTGCTTTTCTTTGGTGAAAGGGTATAAATTTGTCTCTTATTAGCGATGCATCATGTTATGGGCCATGTTTGAATAAGTGAATGTTCCTAGAGATATTTCATTGAAATTTATCTTGATAATTCATTGCATATTGTACATTGAGGTATAAAGACCTTGAAGCAAGTTTCCTCGTGCCCTAATTGTCATGCGAAATTGTTCTAGAGACCTCCTTCACTGAATGAAACCATCCTAATCATTGGAATCTTCTTGACTCCATTTCTCCCAAAGGAATAGGCACTAGTATTCCTTAGGTAATCACCTTAAAGCATATTTTTCTCAACTTCTCCCTTTCTTTCTAGGCCTAGCCTACATAGGCCACCTAGGGCAGCACCTATCTCACAATCTAGCCATCCAAATACTTCGATTTTTGGTCCACAACTACACTGGAGTTTGTTCTAGAGGCCCTCCAAATTTGAAGCAAATCCAATAGTGGTATCTCAAGATATTGCAAGCCCTAGCTCAAGTACCGTTTCTTGCCCTAGGTTTCCCTTGGCCGGTGTCCTCATTGGGATTATTGCATCAAATTCAAAGAAAATTTCTCCTTTAATGCCTTTCTCCCCCTCAATTAGGTCAAGCACACCCTTGATTGATCAATTCCATCCCCTTGACCTAGTTTTGGGTCCACTTGGCCCCATGTGGTCCCATAACATTTTAAAGATCAATCCACAAAGACCACTTGGAATCCAAGTTTCCACAAGGATTTTAGGTGCTAGGAATCTCCTTGACAAGTCATATACTCAAACCCTAGCCCTTGGAACTCCCCTAACCCTTCGTAGAGAGCCTTTAATCTTGCTTTCCAAGTAAGTAAGCCATACATTTGAACCTCTTGTGAATAGGCTTCTAGGATCACCTTTCACCCTATCATTGATCCATTCATCTTCGTGATCCTCATTGTACTGGGTCTCCCCTCATCGGTTAAAGTCCGTAAAGAGCAGAGAGCCTTAGCTGAGGTGACAGTGGGCTATTGCTCCATTGTTGCCCTTGACCTAGTAGTTGTCCCTCTGGGATCCCCTTCTAGAACCCCTGCTAGTTTGAGCGGTAACATTTTGGCACCGTTGTCGGGGACACGAGACTTGTGTTCCGTTCCCCATACGACATATTGACATATCATTATTGGTGACTCCATTGGAAGAACGAAGCCCTAGTTCTTCATTGAACTTTAAGGTCGATGTTTGTAGGGTGAAGCAAGCATTTTTTAGGCATCTTTAAATTCATCTTAGCGACTCCTACATAATTTACATGTATATCTCAAATAGGTTGTTTTTCTTCGATGAGTTTCCCGCTTTGGACATCGCTAGCATCCCTAGGCACCCTAATCATGTCACGAGAAGGATGGTACATGGGGTGTCCGTGTTTGATGGTGATCCACTCTCCGCAATTGACCATGTAGAAAGATTTAATGCACATGCTTGAAAAGAGAAATTGGTTCACCAGGATGTCCTTATGTTGTTGTTCATGGGATCTCTCGGTGGTCATAACTCATGGTTGCATGATCATGAACCTAAGAGCATCTCATCTATTGAGGCGTTTTTTATGGCTTTCTTAAACAATTTCAAGTATACCCTACATTAAGCATCCAAGAGGAAGCCTTCATCGAGCATCATCAAGTCAGTGAGAATCTAGGTAATGAGCAGGAAGACAAGTCATCATTGGTTCCGCTCAATGAAAAAGATGATTCTAAAAACATGTGTGTAGGAAAGAATGAGTCTATGGAAAGTGAAATTGAGACTAACCTTCTCAAGAATAGTACTCCTGATGATTCTCCCTTTGAAAACCTTCAGGAAAGTGATCCCATTAGCCCCTTGGAAAATGACATTGGAGATCATTTCCATATTGAAAAGGAGAAATGGGAGATTGGTGGTCCTCAATTTGATTGTGCTCGCATTTATGACACCGGCAAGGAGGATGAGGTTGAGAGTGGTCCTCCCTTCCTCCCGGGCATTGTTTATGATGACATATCCATCGATGCCCTTGGGAAGGAGAATTATCATTGTCCCTTGCATGAAAGGGAGCAATTGGAGATGATTGATTCTCCTTTTTGGGAAATCCCTATCTTTGATTCCAACAATGATAGGATTGATGATGCCCTTGCTCATACCTACCTTCCTTATGATTCCAGGAGTATATTCAAATCACTTGAGCCTCTAGAGTTGGATTTTTAGGAAAAGGATCCCATTGAGACTTCACCTTCCCCTTTGCCCTTTTCTATTGTTCACCATCTTGAATCTTCATCAAGTGATTCCCTCACCACTTGTCATATGATCTCAATTGACCATGAACCCTTTCCCCTTCCGAGTATAGTGTAGAGGAAGAGCCCCTCACTGATTATACTTTACCTTGTTGGACACACCCTCAGGGTTTTGATCACTCCATGACCTCCCCTCTCCAATGTGACCATCACCTTGAGCAACCTATTTGTTGCACTCCTTCTTTCCCTCACCCTTCGTTCCCCTCTTATCACAACCTTGTGGCAAAGCACAATATTATGAGTAATGATTGTGATAAGAAGTTCTTAAGGACAATCATTCATTCCACCATTGTGTACTTAGAGGGATGGCCCCGCATTTCTAGATTGACTCGTGTTCCTTCTCTTAGGGATTCTTCTTACCTCACATGGAAACCATATTTTCCCACCTCTCGCCCGCATCATCCTCCATGTGATTGGGTTTGCATTCACTTTGGGATTTGCTGCATGAGTAATCATATAGGCAGGCATATATATATTGATTTGATGATATGTTGGTTGCACCAGCTTTATGATTACACTTAATTTTAGCTTCGTCGTATGCACATTAGGATAGGATGCATTGCATGCTCATTTTCTCATCAAAACTAACAGCGTATGATATTTCTCATCGTAGATTAGTTGCATTTAGATTAAATTTGCATCCCTTTACTTTTCTATTGATTTTACAGTTGAATACTAAGAATGGGTGATCATAAGACACAAAAAAAACATGTTTCCCTGTGTGCTTGGTCTTTGATATGTGCAGGTAACAGGTCTATGGTAACCACAAGATTGTTGGTGTTCTCAAGACCTCCTGTTCAAGTAGCTTCGTGCACTTTTCCGAGAGCTCATGTCCCAATTGGATCCAGATGTTACCCACCACCTGTGGGTAGTATATATGGGAGAATTATTTTCTCCTAGATGGTCCTCAGCCGGCAACCCCTAGATAGCTCGATGTGCAATTTTCTCTGCCACCTAAGCCAGCCATATGGTCCCTCACCCATCTGTTTTGAATGTATGTTTGAGTATAATTGAGTAGTTTTCATTACATGTCATGGGCACTTTGGGGCATCAATTAGTGGGGGGAGTCGACGGAAAGAGTGGGTTGGGTTTGTATTCTTGTCTCCATTGCCCAATTTTGTGGTTACCCTTATATCCTAGTGTCGTGGGATCTCCTTTACTGATTAGCTTTAGGGCTAGCACAACATGGGAAATCTCGATTTTGGTTGTGTGGTCCCACTGCCTGACACCACCCACATTTCTCCCTTTTCCACTCAAACTAACCCCAATCATCTCTTTTCCCATTTGGGTCCTCATGTGTCCACTCGGTCCACATAGGGTTAGCCTCCCCCTCCCCTTGTCCACACCTTGGGTCGGGCCTGAAACGATGCCTCGGAGGTTGATGCAGCTAAAAAGAAAAGAAAAAGCATAATTTAGCCACTCTCAATAGGAAATGTACCACAAAATACAAGGACATACAAATTTAGCATGTGGGCAAAAGCCAAACATGAGCTCTATACCTTTACCCATGGTCATCACCCTGGTTCCTATGGGCCTTAGATGAGCCCTCTATATCATTAAAGAACCCATGATTGTCCCAACCCCTAGTGGGCAATGAACCGCCCCACCTCAAAGGGGTATCCACTGCTACATATTACACATCATGCTCTCCATCCACTGGAGCCTTGAGCAGTTATAAAGAAAAATCAATAAACGGTAAAAGGCATATGAAGAAGGGTGGAAAAACAAAGGTGTAGGGTAACTCGTGATTTTCTCCCTCCTACACTCATATACCCAAGTGTGGGCTTCCCTTGTTATAGCTACCAAATGTACCTTAGCATGTGATCTGGATGATTCCCCTGATCCACAGTCTATTCCATCATTATATCATTTTCCACTTGCCTCTTAAATGATGTACTATGGACATGCCACCCCCTTTAGAGGTTGAAACCACCTAATAGGATCCTTGGTTAACCCCCTTTTTGAGCTTGGAGACACTTGTACTTGCCAAAACCCACTATGGAAGGGCATGCCACCATGAAGGGCCCCACTAGTTCCATGACTTGTAAGTTCTATACTTGATTATTCTAATGATTTGTTATATTGGAGGGCAAGGGCACGCATTGGATCTTATGCAAGATTGCAAGTGGATTCCCATTAGGGGCTTCGTCTCCTATACGGGGTCCTAGCCCTCAAGAGGGCCACATTGGCACTTGTAGGGTGAGCATTGAAAGCCATGGGCCCCACCATAGCCGAGATGACTTCATGGATCCCCAACAGTGTTTGTTGATTGCTCCTATTCCACCTTTTGAATGAGGATGATGCACTTGGTTCACCATGCCCAGCCGGCTCCATAGATGCACCCTACACTTGGCAGATGTTCCAAGGTCCAAAGGATTGTTCCCCGCTTCAAAGGTAGAGCTTAAGTGATCATTCCAACCCTTACAGGTGGTCTATAGGCATTTCCGATCCATTTGGAGACCCATGAGGGTGACCTTGTGCACCCACACCCACTTGGGAGCACCACGGGTTTTTGCTTGGAGAATAAGGGGCCACCCCCTTGTCCACTATGTTGGGAGTCCATTTCTACGTCATGGCACCCTTTCGACTTCATTAGGCCTCCTCAAATGCCCAATGACTCATTCAGTGGACCATTCGAGCATCTTGAGAGGCTTATTCATGTATTATTGAGCTAGTTCAGTGGGCTTGTCACCAAAAGTATTTGTTATTTTGCACGTTATTTTATTCTATGGGCTAAATTAGGCCAAAATAAGCTAAATCGAATTCATTGGACATTGTATCAATAGATGATGAGTTGATTCATTCTCTCATCATCACTTGGATTGATCATTCTCTCTTAAGAGATGTTCGCTATTCTTTTTGGAGGACGAAATTGGATGGATGGATGAATTTTGATGTTTGGATTTCTTTATTTTTGTCTTGGAGCTTCTATATTGGCATATGATGATGAATGGATGTACTTGTTCTCACATGTAAGTGCTCTTTTCTATGTCACATAAATGATGCTAGGATTTTTGCGATACTAGGCCAAAACTTTGTTGCTTTTCTTTGGTGAAAGGGTATAAATTTGTCTTTTATTAGCATTGCATCACGTTATGGGCCATGTCTGAAATTTATCTTGATAAGTCATTACATATTGCACATTGAAGTATAAAGACCTTGAAGCAAATTTCCTCATGCCCTAATTGTCATGCAAAATTGTTCTAGAGGCCTCGTTGACTGAATGAAACCATCCTAATCATTGGCATCTTCTTGACTCCATTTCTCCCAAAGGAATAGGCATTGGTCTTCCATAGGTGATCACCTTAAAGCATAGTTTTATCACCTTCTCCCTTTCTTTCTAGGCATAGCCTACGTAGGCCACCGAGGGAAGCACTTATCTCACAATCTAGCCATCCAAATACTTTGATTTTTGGTCCATAGCTACATTGGAGTTTCTTCTAGAGGCCCTCCAAATTTGAAGCAAATTGGGCAATGGGATCTCGAGATATTGCAAGCCTTAGCTCGAGGATCGTTTCTTGCCCTAAGTTTCCCTTGGTGGGTGTCCTCATTGGGATTATTGCATCAAATTCAAAGAAAATTTCCCCTTTAATCCCTTTCTCCCCCTCAATTAGGTCAAGCACACCCTTGATTTATCAATTCCATCCCCTTGGCCTAATTTTGGGTCCACTTGGCCCCATGTAGTCCCATAACATTTTAAAGATCAATCCACAAAGACCACTTGGAATCCAAGTTTCCACAAGAATTTTATGGGCTAGGTAACTCCTTGACAAGTCATATACTCAAACCCTAGCCCTTGGAACTCCCCTAAGCCCTTCTTAAAGAGCCTTTCATTTTGCTTTCCAAGCAAGTAAGCCATACATTTGAGCTTCTCTAGTGAATAGGCTTCTAAGATCAGCTTTCACCCTATCATTGATCCATTCATCTTCTCGATCCTCATTATATCGAGTCTCCTCCCATAGGTGAAAGCCTGTAAAGAGCAGGGAGCCTTAGTTGAGGTGACAGTGGGCTATTGCTCCATTGCTTCCCTTGACCTAGCAGTTGCCCCTCTAAGATCCCCTTCTAGGACCCCTGCTAGCTTGAGCGGTAACAAGTACAAGGGAGAAATTGATAAAACCATTAAAGAGTTGTTGGGTATGGGACATATAAGGCCATGATCTATCCCATTTGCATTCTCTGTAGTATTAATCAAGAAAAAGGATGGGACACTAAGGATGTGCATCGATTACAGGGCCCTAAATAAGAAGACTATCAAGAATCGGTACCCAATACCCACGATCGATGAGCTTTTAGATGAAGTACATGGAGCAGTCTATTTCTGAAAAATTGATTTGTGGTCAGGTTACCATCAATCAGGGTGTGAGCAGGATATACAAAAAACCACCTTTAGATGCCACTATGGGCACTTTGAGTTCCTTGTCATGCCTTTTGGGCTTACAATGCACCTACCACCTTCCAATCGTGCATAAACCACATTTTCAGGAAGCAGTTGTGGAAATTCTTATTGGTATTTTATTTTTTGACGATCTCCTCATCTATGATAGGACATGGGAAGAGTAATTAGGACACTTGTAGGAGGTATTTTGCATATTGGAGGAGGAGTTGCTTTTTGCTAAAGAATCCAGGTGTGAATTTGGGATGACTGAGATCCTTTACTTGGTGCATATTATCAACACAAAAGGGGTACAATTACTCCAAGAGTACATACAAACTATTCTTAAATGGCCAACACCTAAGTATCTTACAGAGATGTGTGGATTCATGGGCATATGCAATTACTACAGATGCATTTTCAAGGGTTACTCACAAATGGTGGCACCTTCAACAGAACTGACCAAAAGGGGGGCATTCAAATGGTCAAAAGAAGCACAACATACTTTTGAGAATCGTAAAGAGGTAATGAGTACTTGTCTCGTCCTGGCTCTTCCAGATTTCTCAAAACCATTTGTGCTAGAGTGTGATGCATTAGGAGAAGGCATAGGGGTTGTATTGACACAAGATAAACAACCAATAGCTTTTGAAAGGCAGAAGCTATGACAGCCAGAGAAAATTTATTGTATATACGATAAGAAGGTGCTTGCAATTATGCATTCACTAGCAAAGTTCAGGCAGTAGCTAGTAGGAGGGAGGTTTGTAATCAAAATAGACCACGACAGCTTGAGATATTTCCGGGAACATCAGAAATTGAACAAGAACCAACAAAAATGGGTGAGCAAAATACATGCCTACTATATTGATATTGAATATGTTAATGGGAAAAGGAATGTGGTGGCTAATTCTCTCTCAAGAAGACCAGCAACATGTTCACTCATGGAGATCACAAGTGACTAGAAGACGCTCCTACTAGTTGAATACTCCAAAAAAAAATTGCATGTGAGATTATGGAGGGTCTAATTCAAGATGACAGGTATAAGGTGTTGAATATGTAACTATGGTTGGTCTTATAATGTACATTTGGTCACTTGATGCATTTGTATTTATCATTCTAAAGCATATTTTAGATGCTAGAGTCAAAAGAAAAATTATTTTGAGTCAAAGTCCCATTGCAACTTTTTAAAGAAGAAAATTTGAATTTTTGAAATGTAACTTTTGGCTCCAAAAGTTGTCAAGTCGGCTTCCCTCCAAGTCAAGTTGGCCCTGGCTAAAGACACACCCATTCGACCAAGGCAAACTATTATATAAAGACAGTTCGACCTCCGCTTGGGAATTCATATTCTCTCACACAAGACAAGTGTTGGGCAAGCAAGTGACGGACAAGAAGGACGAATAGGACAAATTGACTCTCTCTTCTATCTCTTGCAACTTGCATGTGTGGATAGAATCTTCTCTCTCTGGTTCACAGTTTTTCTGGGCATTTTGTTGCAAGGCGGCGAAATTCTGGGCAACTACAGAGGCCGAAATTTCTACGGTGACTGGCAATTGCAGGAGGTCCAAAATTTTGGGTCAAGACAGGCAGAACAATTTTTGGATCAGATTGGGAGACATGACTTGGAGCGGAAGACCAGGTTGTTGGAAACACTGAGAGGGGGGTTGAATCAGTATTCCTCAGCAACTAACTCTTTAAAATATTTTCAAAGCATTAATTAATTTTCAATTATTATTAATGTTTATGCAGTAATAACAATAAATAAAAGAACACACTAGACACAAGAATTGTAGGTGGAAAACCCCCTCCGAGTCAAAAACCACAACGCTTTTCTAATAAATTCTTTAATCTTCAGCCCCAACTGAAATGAAGGCAACAACATCCTAGAATTCTAGAAAAGCATTCTTCTCCAGCTCCCACTGGAAGGATGCCCCAATGCCCTGGTTTCTTTAGTAGTCAACTGAATGGATGCCCCAACATCCTAGACCAGCCTACCACCCTGAAGTGTTCACAGGCTCCAACCTGTAGGCGACTTCATGCACCTACCTAGCACCTCCCTGCCACCCTATAATGACTGAAATGAGACAAGAGTGTGGATTCCCGTACCAGGGACAATGATCCACGATACAATATGATTTACAATGATTTTTACCAAACACCCAATCACACTATGACTTGCAACCCAACCATGACATCATCCCAACAGAGACTCCTATACCTCCCAACAATGCCTTTTCGACTCTAGGCAGATTGATTCTTTTACAATAATGACTCTTCCAATGATGACACTTTTACAAATGACTCTTTTACAACTTTACGATGATAACTCTTGGCCTTGACACTTCTTCACAATATATGGATGGTTGTCATGTCTTTAAAGGATGTCCTGTTGCAATGCTTCCTTTGATTTGATAATTTAGCTCTTGAATGCTCGCTTGATGCTGTCCTTGAATCTTCTTCTACCTGCATGCAAATTTGCCCAACGAAACCCAATCTCAAAAGGAAAAACAAAATACACTTCAATTTACCTCTGCCTGCAAAACACATGTAAGTACATAACAATGAATAAATACAAATTAAAATTACAATGAATACCTGAAATGTTCTTGTCACTTTTGTTGTTTACTTGTTGTAGCAGTAGACAAAGACTCCCACTCTTGATATAGGCCTGGACTCTATGCAAGACTATATCCAAAACTGACCTAAAGATATCTACAATAGAAACTTATGACAAACCCTAGACTTGTGATGAACCAAGTTCTCAGTACAACAACAGAGACTATTCTATCAACTATGACAAGACAAGTAACATGAACATACAACATCATATAGATTTAGCAGACTTGGTGTAGCATCAAATGTGTAGTATCAAGAATAGGACATCTAAGATGTGGTATCAAAACTAACTGTGACATATGGAGACATAGAGATATAACCGAGACCATGTATATACTTATGTTGTCCTGCAAAAACATACGTCAGAGATGATACTCAAAATTCAAATGTAAACACTTAATCATACATACCTTGTTGTAGGAGATTTACCCTTGACTATTGATGTGTGGTCCTTACTGCAGTGATCCTTGAATGCATGCTTTTTCTTGCCTTCTAGGCGCTCGATGTTGAATCTGTTGTATCTATGTAATTTCGGATCTCCAGGGTCTGAAATTTCGTCATGTGGTATCCCTCTAAGTCCTCTTTCCAACCCATAGGTCTGATCAAGATTGGATTCTTCAAGAAAGAGTTATGCCCAATCTCCCATGATGACCTGATTATAGACTGGTTTAGTAGAGCGAACTTGTACAAAGTGCGACGTGTCACTGTTGCGACCTTTGGCCCTAAAAACACTAGTCAACAAACTACAGTCCATCCTCTTTTTGTGGCTATTTACGAAATTTGAATCCAATGCTCAGAGAAAAAGTTATGACGATTTCCCCAACGTCACCTGTTTGACATGGAATTCGGGAGCCAGCAAAAACCCTAACTTCCTCAGATCATATCTCCGAAAATATAGTGAACAAAGATCTGAAATTTGGTTACGAGGTTCATCGAGATTTCAGCTCAAATGGGTTTTAATTTCATCTTCTAAAGCTTCGCAGAAAAAATTATAGCGAAAATGCCACGATGACCTATTTGAAGCCACAAAATCCCTACTAGAGGAGGATATGAGGGTCATTATTTATATGAATGTCTTGAGTTGAGAGGGTCCTCAACAAGTGAACGTTGAAGGGATTTTAGGAGCAAGAAATAATTTATTAATTATTGACTATTCAATGACCACAACCAATTATGAGTGCCATGCCACAACTCCATAGGGTTTTAGCCCACTAACTGGGGTTACTAACTTCAAACATGAATATCTCTCAAAGTGTGAAGAATTACTTGGCATGCCATATATCAACGTAAACATCTCGACGAGTAGAATATATCTAGAAGATCTTTGACTCAGAATAGACTAAGTTGTCAAGTCAAAATGCCCGTGCAAGATCGGGGTAGCCCCTGGTGCTAATTGGGTTGACATCAATGACAACCACTGATCAACACAGGTTTGACCACAAGCCTAGGTGTGTATCTCATTGAACAAGAAGAATTTCTCTACTAAAATGGTTGTTTGGTTTTTCCCCTTGCTGGGTTTTCCTAGGTAAATCTTGTCTTCTTTTCTGCATTGTGATCTCTACTGTTCTACGGTCCTCTATGGTTGAATTTTTGAAGTATAATTTATTAGTTTTTGATTGAAATGGTACCATTGGGCAAGTGTTCTAGTCTCAGAAAATGCTAAGAGGCTAAGGAACACTAGATCTCCAAAACCCAGAAAAGGTCTCGGGAGATAAGCTTGGGAAACACCTTAATTAAAATAATTTCCAAAATTAAAATATTTCCAAAGTCTAAATTAGGAAAAGAGGTAAATTAAAGTCAATTAATTAAGCATGTTCAAGATTGCTCTAGAGACTTCTATTGGTGAAGTCTAATTGATCTTAGTTATCGATGGAGATTAAATAGTGACCATTGAGACTCCAACGAGAGATTATAAGAGTAGGTCAAAGGGCTTGGAGATAGCATCAGCGTGATCGACTTGTGAGAAGTAGATCGAGCTACCTATTTTGCAGTTTTTAGTGAGGACGCAATTTGAGCCAGGGAAGGAGAGTAGCAGGGGTTTGCTGATTTCTGTAGCATCGGATGTGCTCTTGCCTCGAGATTTTGTAGAGAGGCTAAGACACATGCATTATCCAATACCTAGAAATCGTTTGGGAAAATTCCACTTAGAGATGATTTAATTAAAATAATTAACTTTTTTTAATGGTTCCCTAAGTCTAAACTTAGGAGATCTAGTTAATTAAAGGGTATTAATTAAATCAGGTGTGAATCCTCTAGAAGAAAACGAGGATCAACTCCCATTTAATCTTAGCCCTTGATTATGTTTTAAACTTGGTTTTTGAAGCTCCAACGAAAGATTATAAGGAGTTCGATGGGCACTTGGAGAACACATCGAATGAGAGATCAGAAATCGAATTTCTCAAGAGTAGCAGTGTTAAGTTGTCGGAGTGAGAACGAGTGAAATTCTTGCAGTTAGGGGCAGGGATAGTAGTCCGGAGGAGAGTTTTTCCAGATCCAAAGAGTGCAAAGCAAAGAGGGCATAGAGCAGTTTGGTGAGGCAGCACAGTGCCAGGCAAAGGCAGTGCAGAGCTTAAGAGGGAGTTCGAAATCTAGCTGGGAGAGTCAAGATCCAGTGCCAGAAGCCGGGGTGTGAGACTGGAGGGCTAGAAGGTCGAATTTCCAGACAGTAGGAGATCAACAGAGGAGGTGACGCAGAGCCCAACCAATGTGACATAGATATGAGTAGAATTGATGCAGAAGCTGCGCAGAGGCGGCGTGGGGCCAGCCAGCCAGCCCCTAATCAGTGTCGGATCTCCCGAATCAGTGGGAGATTTTTCTCACTAACTCTTTGCCAGCATTTCTCTGCACCGAATAACCAGTTTGGGCATCCAACGATTTGTACTCAGATTTACTACTACATAATAATTAAAACCCTTAGTTGCTGCACTGGTTTTCCCACATTGGGTTTTTCCGAGGACATTGTCCAAAAACAACTGTGTTGATGTGTGTGTTTATTTCTCTACAGTGCAGTATTTAGTTTCCGCAATATTTTATTTTGTGTAGGCTGCAGTGTATGTATTTCAGTATTTGCCATAGAAAACTGCGAGTAACTTGTTCAAGTAATTTAACGAGTAGGTGAAATATTATCAGTTTGTTGCAGTAGGAATCAGGTAACCGATTTTTCACATGGTATCAAAACACAAATCATGAGCAAGAGAGCTCAGAGCAGAAAGGAAGAAGGGGGTTCGAAATCCTGCCTTGGCAGCAGTTCAAAATCCCAGAGGCAGCGCAATCCTTGGACTGAGGTCAAAGTTTTGAGGAGAAATCGATTTCTTTGAGTGAGTCGACAGAGAAATTCGATTTCCAGATCGAAGCTTTCCAGAGGCAGAAGGGAGGAGCGTATTTTTCCTTGCAGAGCAGATCTTCAGCTAGGACGCAGTTATTTTGCAACAATTGCTGGCAGAATAGCGTCAGAAAGAGAGAATATCACATACTGAGGGAATTTCTTCCCCAAAAGACTTCCAGCCAAGAAGTCTGAATTTTTCTAGCAGAGCAGCAGTAGTTATGGGCGAGATTTCTCACTCCATAAGGGAGTGTGTATAGTTGGGCGACAACTGCGCAGAGAAGAAGAGGGAGCAGTTCGACTTTTTCAGGAGAGATGGCATCAGCTAGGTTGAGAGATCAAGATCGGTTGGACGGAGCCTCCTACTATGTGATATGGAAGGCTAGGATCTCTTGCCTTCTAGATGAGCATGATCTCAAAACTTATGTCGATAGTGTGGTAATGCAAATCCGCTCAAGAAGTACAAGGCTGAGATGGCAAAGACTAAGAGGATTATTCTCGACGGGGTTCGAGATCATGTAGTATCCCATATAGCTGCCAAGGATACTGCCCGGCAGATGTGGGAAGTCTTAGTTATGCTATACGAAGCATCTTCCAAGCAGCGGAAGATAAACTCAGAGGAGAAGTTGAGATGCACGAGGATGCAAAACGGGGAGCGAATGGACCCCTTCCTTACAAGGCTTCGGGATGTCTAGGACCATCTGTCTTGAGTAGTATCAGCACCCCAGTCCTCAGAGTTTGTACGATTAGCACTAAATAGCGTTCAGAAGATTGGCAAGTTTTCGTCCAGAGCATCCTGGGTAGAAAAAAACTGCCAGATTGGGAACGTGTATGAGCTAATCTGCAATAGGAGGAGATGAGGCGGGATCTAGTGAAGGCCACCATCAGTGGCAATAGCAGCAGTGGGGCGAAAGCAGTGAAGGAAGAGGAGGATGTGGCCTTTGCATCAAAAGGGCAGTAGGAGTACGTAGAATAAAGAAGGATATTTTAAAGATCAAGTGCTTCAAGTGTGGCGAGTTTGTTGAAATTTCTAAGTCTATCCGTTAGAAATTTAATCTGTATTCTTCTGGTTTATTTCTTCTACTTGTTAAATTCGAACAAGTTTTTTAAAACATATAAATAACGAAATAAACACAATACAGTCTCAACATCTACAGATCAAGAGCTGAAAGAAAACAAACACACAAGTGACACCGTTCTTTTTGGACAAACGTCACCGGAAAAACCCAATGCGGGAAAATTGGTGCAGCAATTCTGAGGGTTTATTATTATGCAATATTTCCTTGAGTACAACTGGGTGCCAAACTGGCTCACCCGACAGAGAAAAACAACCGGCAGTAATACCTCTCTATTCAAAAACAGGTATTCAGAAAACCTGTCTCACACAACCCTGTCCAGCAACTATGAAGCACTGCGTCAGCCTCCTGCTGCTCTACGCCAGTGTCCTGCTGCTCTGCGTCAGCCTCAGAACCCTCTGCGTCAACCCTATGAGGCACTGCGCAGCGTCAGGTACCCTCTGCTCACTCCTGTTGCCCTCTGCGTGGATGATGCAGGCCCTTTGACCTCTACGTTGTCTCTGCTGGGCTCTGCATGGCCTGCTCTGGTTGTTGCTTCTCGCTCTCTGCCTCTGCGCTAGCCTCTCGGCACTATCTCTGCCTCTCTGCCCAGTACTCACTACCTCTAGTTGTTGATCACTGATTCGACTTTGCTTAGCAACCCTCTCTAGCAAATCGAATGACTGATCACTCTGGTGTATCTTCCAACTGACCCTCAAGCCTCCTCTTATACTTTTCCTGTTGGTCCTTGAACAACCAAGATTAGATCTCTAATCAATGGCTAAGATTAAATTTGGCTTGATCCATGACTTTTGGAACCTTCTATCCTAGTTTTATATTAATACCCATTAATATTTTATTTTTCCCAAGTTTAGATTTAGGAACTCCATTAAAAATATTAACTATTTTAATATCTCCCAAACCGGTTAGAATCTATCCAAACCATTTCCAGGTCTTCGAGATCTCATGTGCTTTAGCCTCTCCACCAATTTTCATGGCTAGAGCACATCCGATGCTACCCCAAATCAACACTCCCTCTTAGCGACGATTGTGCTCTAGTAATACTCCTCACTAAGCATTACTCTAATTATATGGCACCGATACCTGTGTTGATGCTAGGCCTCCCCGCCCAACATCCTCTGCATTGCTGCGTCCTGTACTGCTGCCCATGGCACTGCCACTGCCTGTGTTGCATCCGTACGGCAGCTCCCTCTGCATCCGTGTTGTTGTTGGTCCATCCTCCCAACACTGCATCTACACTACATCCCCCTCTCATCATACTGCAGCGTGCTACTGCCAACTGCTACTACACTGCAACTTAGTTACTGTGAATTAAGTAACTGATCCACCCAACTTCTGACATCCCCGTCAGGGTAGAAACACTCATGATATTGAAGCTCTCTCTGTCGCTAACAAGTGCTCCCTCTACTGGCCTCTGTGCTGCCGCAACAACTCCCTGCATCTCGCACCGCTGCAAACCTCTCTCTGCCATCTTGCACCGTTGCAACACTCTCCATTCCTCTCACACTGTTGTAGCCTGCTAGCCTTGCCTTGCCCGGGGACTCCTGCACTATAGCACTCTCCATTGCTCCATCCGCATTCGTCTCTACCGACATCCACTAGTCCTGCTACTCTCTTCGGGGATCCCGTAGCAAGGTATAATCCAAGAGGTTGGGTACCTCAAGGATCCTGCCCCTCATCGCCTGTAGTCTCCCTGACTACAACTCGATGTCTCCCCACCTATTCTCTAGAGGTACATGAGCACTCATGGCACAATCGTCATCCTCCTCGACCTCCTTCTCTGCCTTCGTTGACGTTGCCTTAGAGTCAGACACCTCTCCCTTACTCTTCTTCTTCGAACACTGGTTCGCATAGTGACCCAGTTCCCCACAGTTGAAGCACTTGACCTTGGAGAGGTCCTTTTTCTTCCTCTTGTCTTGCTTTCCCACAGATGCCAGAGTTGCATCCTCTTCCTCTTCCTTCTTGATCCGAACTCCCTTGCTACTACTTCCCGTCTTGCTCAACCGCCTGATCTCCTCTTGGCGTAGAACCGCCCACAATTCTTCCCAATCTGGAAGATCCGCCCTGCCCAGTATGCTCTGGACAAATGTCTCCCACTCCTCGGACACTGCGTTAAGTGCGGTCTCCTCATCCAGCGTGGCCCCTATGGAAGTCAATTGGTCCCAAATCTCCTTCAACCGACTGAGGAAGTGATCTATCTACTCCCCCTTCTACATCTGATATGGTCGCAGCTGATTCGCAAGTAACATCTTCCTCTGCACGAAAGTATGCTGGTACAATTTCTTAAGGGCTTCCCACATTTCATTTGACGTGTCCTTCTCGGTAATATGTTGGACCACATGATCCTTGACCCCATCAAGGATGATGCACATCGCCCTGGCCATTGCCTCCTCGTACTTTTCATTTTCAGTCGGGTCAACTGGGATCGCCACTGTTCTCAAGGCAAAGGCCTTGATGCGATGTCTATCTAGAATGGATAGGATCCTGGCCTTCCACACCACAAAGTTGGACGCCTCATCCAGCCTGTCCTGATCCCTCAGCCCATTCATGGCCATCTCTCTACTCTTTCTGGCGACTCCTCCGAGTCTCTCTCTACTTCTCGCCTGGAAGTTCTCTACTGGACTCCCTCTGAGTCTCGATTTCCCTTCTAGAAATCCTTCTGCCAGTTGTCAAGTTGCACCTCTCCAATCTTCTGTGCACCTGCAACACTAATCTGAATTCCTTGGCTAGAAATCTGCCTCGGTAGCAACTCCCTCTACCTTGGTTTTTCCCTGTTAGGTATTGTTCTGCCCACAGTGCCCCACCAGCTTCGCTCTCACAAACTGCCCACAGCTTCCTATTCCCCAACAACTAAAGGACTGAACCTCCAGGCTTTGCACAATCCCAACACTAGCTGAATCTGCACCTCCTGGCCACAGCGTCGATCCTTCCTGGCTGAGAAAGATGATCGAGCACTGCGTAAGTCAGATCTGCCAATCTCTGCCTCTGCACTGATCCTCCTCCTGGCTCGACATAGTCCCTCTGCGTCAACCCTTCTTCTGTCGCTTTCTGCAAGGATCAGCTTCTGTCACTCGAGATAGCTGATTCTGTTGCAAATGCTCTGCTTCGCTGATGCCTTCAGCTTTTGTGTGATCTACAACCACGCTCTGATACCATGTTGAAATTTCTAAGTCTATCCATTAGAAATTTAATCTGTATTCTTCTAGTTTATTTCTTCTACTTGTTAAATTCGAACAAGTTATTTAAAACATATAAATAACGAAATAAACATAATACAGTCTCAACATCTATAGATCAATAGCTGAAAGAAAACAAACACACAAGTGACACTGTTATTTTTGGACAAACGTCCTCGAAAAAACCCAATGCGGGAAAACTGGTGCAACTATTCTGAGGGTTTATTATTATGCAATATTTCCTTGAGTACAACTCGGTGCCAAACTGGCTCACCCGACAGAGAAAAACAACCGGCAGTAATACCTCTCTACTTGGAAACAGGTATTCAGAAAACCTGTCCCACACAACCCTCACCAGCAACTCTGAAGCACTGCGTCAACCTCCTGTTGCTCTACGTCAGCCTTAGAACCCTCTGCGTCAGCCCTCTCAGGCACTGCGCAGCCTCAGGGACCCTCTACGTCACTCTCGTTGCCCTTTACATGGATGACGCAAGCCCTCTGGCCTCTGCGCTGTCTTTGTTGGGCTCTGCGTGGCCTGCTCTGGCTATTGCTTCTCGCTCTCTACCTCTGTGTCAGCCTCTCAGCACTATCTCTGCCTCTCTGCCCAGTACTCACTGCCCCTCGCTGTTGATCACTGATTCGACTTTGCTTAGCAACCCCTCTCTAGCAAATCGAATGACTGATCACTCTGGTGTATCTTCCAACTGACCCTCAAGCCTCCTCTTATACTTTTCCTATTGGTCCTTCAACGGCCGAAATTAGATCTCTAATCAACGACTAAGATTAGATTTGGCTTGATCCATGACTTTTGGAACCTTCTAACCCAGTTTTATATTAACACCCATTAATATTTTATTTTTCCTGAGTTTAGACTTAGGAACTCCATTAGAAATATTAATTATATTTAATATCTCCCAAACCAGTTAGAATTTGCCTAAACCATTTCTGGGACTTCGAGATCTCATATGCTTTAGCATCTCCACCAATTTTCATGGCTAGAGCACATCTGATGCTACCCCAGATCAACAGAGTTGGGCCACTACAGCACTCAATGTCCTCTCAGATAGAAGGACAAAGAGGAGAAGCAGGATCAACAGGCTGCACCCGCGGAGATTGATAGGTTGTCCTCCAGATTCGAGGAAGGGTTTGCCATGATTGTCGCGATGCCTCCAGGGGTGAGGTGGGGTGATCTGGAGTTGTAGCCTCAAAGAGCTATAGAATGGGCAGGATCCTTGAGGAGTCCACCTCTTGGATCAAGACCTTGCTACAGGAGCCCATAGTCAGCAATAGCAGGATGGACCAGTGTCCATTGGTGCAGTCAGGTGCCAGAGTGACAGATGCAGTGGCTAGTCGCAGTCAAAAACTGAGCAGCGTAATGCAGAGTTGGCAACAGTGCAATTGGTACAGTAGCATCGGATGTGCTCTTGCTTTGAGATTTTGCAGAGGGGGTAAGAGTGAAGACACATGCATTCTCCAATACCCAAAAATCATTTGGGAAAATTCCACCTAGAGATGATTTAATTAAAATAATTAACTTTTTTAATGGTTCCTTAAGTCTAAACTTAGGAAATTTGGTTAATTAAAGGGTATTAATTAAATCAGGTGTGAATCTTCTAGAAGAAGATGAGGATCAACTCCCAGTTAATCTTAGCCCTTGATTCTGTTTTAATCTTGGTTGTTGGAGCTACAATGAAAGATTATAAGGAGTTCGATGGGCACTTGGAGAACACATCAAAGAGAGATCAGAGATCGAATTTCTCAAGAGTAGCAGTGTTAAGTTTCCGGAGTGAGAATGAGTAAAATTCTTGCAGTGAGGGGCAGGGATAGTAGTCCGGAGGAGAGTTTTTCCAAATCTAGAGAGTGAAAAGCAGAGAGGGCATAGAGAAGTTTGGTGAGGCAGCGCAGTCCCACGCAGAGTAAGCATTGAGCTTCAGAGGGAGTTTGAAATCCAGCTGGGAGAGTCGAGATCCAGTGCCAGAAGCCGGGGTGTGATATCGAAGAGGCAGAAGGTCGAATTTCCAGACAACAGAAGATCCGCAAAGGAGGTGACGCAAAGCCCAGCCTGTGTGACGCAGAAGCAGTGCAGAGGCAGCGTGGGGCAAGCCAGCCAGCCCCTGATCAGTGTCGGATATCCCAAATCAATGTGAGATTTTTCTCACTAATTCTTTGTTAGCATTTCTCTATATCGGATAGCCAATTTGGGCATCCAACGATTTGTACTCAAATTTACTACTACATAATAATTAAAACCCTCAGTTGTTGCACCGGTTTTCCCACATTGGGTTTTTCCGGGGACATTGTCCAAAAACAACTATGTTGATGTGTGTGTTTTTTCTCTCTAGTGTAGTTTTTAGTTTCCGCAATGTTTTATTTTGTGTAGGCTGTAGTGTATGTATTTTGGTATTTGTTGTAGAAAACTGCAAGTAACTTGTTCAAGTAATTTAACAAGTAGGTGAAATATTATCAGTTTTCTACAATAGGAATCGGGTAACTGATTTTTCATAGGGATTGCAGTTAAGAATTTTCGGATAAATTCTCAGCAGGTTTTCCAATTTTCCAAATGAGGAAAAGGAAGGTTGAATTGTCCAAAAGGGAGGTCGTATTTTGCAATGCGAGTTGCCTATTTTGCAAGTGCAAGTTGCTGGGAGAGGGATCAATTCAGTTGCTAGTGCCTGTATCAAGCCCAGGGAGGCCTAGCAAATTGTTTCCAGAGGCAAAGACTGGCAGGATTGCTCATCTGGAGGACTTCTAGAGGCAGATCAAACTCATTTGAGCAGGAAGTGCGCATTTCAAGTCCAATTGTGCGAATTAGCTAGGAAGTGTGATTTTGTTGGAGAGAGGCCAAGAGAATAGCTCCAAGGGAAAAGATTTTCCCAATATATTTCCCAATTGAGAAAAATTGTCGGAGCTGAACCAGGAAGACTAGCAGTTGTAATTATCTATATTCACTGTTAATAAAATAAGCCCTCATCTACTGCATCGATTTTCCCTTTGGGGATTTTTTGGGGACATTTAGTCCAAAATAATGGTGTCAATTTTATTGGGTGTGTGTGCATCTATTTTTTAGTTCCTATTTTATTTTTGCAGCTTTTTTAATTGTGAAGAATGCATTAGTGATTTAATCATTATTTGTCGTAAATAAATAAATTGTTAATAGTTAGAAGATTAAACTTTGGTTGTTGCATTCGTGGAAAATTCACATAATTGTTGAATGATATATTGGAATAATTTAAAATAAGATCCACATCAAAATTAATTATCAAAATTTTAAAAATATTGTTCTAATCTCTATTGCACTTAGAAAATCAACATGGTATTGGTAACAGATCTTTCGTGAAAAAGGAAGGAACATTGATATCACTTTTGCGAAAACCCTAGAGAGCATTTTATTGAAGTTCTTCTTGTAGATTGGCATCTATGGCTTCTTCTATGAAATCTGAAAACAAGTTAGAGGGAGCATCAAACTTCAGAGCTTGGAAACTTATAATAGATCTTATTCTTGCCAAGAACAAAGTTTTGGACATTGCAACAGGAAAGGGCATTGAACCAGCTGATGCAACAGGGAAAGAAAAGTTCAAGGAGGATGATATGACTACTATGAGTCTTATAGTGGACTCCATTAGAGATCATTTGATTCCTTACATTGCAAAACATTATACTTCAAAGAAGATGTAGGATGCCCTAACAAATCTTTACACTAACAAGAATGTTGGTCAATCCACGAGTTTGAAGAATGAGTTTCGAAATACAAGAAACTAATGATAACACTATGGCTTCATACTTTGTGAGAAATTCCCAAAAAATATATCAAATTCAGGCAATTGGAGAACCCATTCCTAATCAAGAACTTGTGACCATAACTCTCAATGGTCTCCCAAGATCATGGGATTCTTTTGCAGCAGGTACAAGCAGCTGAAAGGAAGCCCCCTCATTTGAACAACTATGGACATCTTGAGCTAAAAAAGAATCAAGGTTGATGACAAGAGATTGTCAAGAAGAGGAAGCTCAAGCTTTTGCAGCTCACTTCAAGAACAAAGGAAAGAAGAAGTTCGGTCCTTGACACAAGAAATGAGGAAAGGGATCTTCTTCCTCCTCTCAAAGGAAGAGATATTTATCAAATATTCAATGTTATGGTTGTCAAGACTTTGGATGCTTCAAGAGAGATTGTCCTAAGATGGCTAATCACAGGAAGAGAAAGGGAAAACAACATCCGTCTGCAGCAGATGTTGAAGATGAGAACCTAAAGAAGCCCAAAGGTGTCAAGGATTTCTTTTACTTTTCAACTCTAACAAGTTCCATTACATATGATGATGACATGTGGCTAGTAGATAGTGGAGCATCAAGGCACATGACCGGAGAACGTGGAAATCTTTCTAGAATGATGGAAAAGAGGTTGTCCCAAAGGGTTGAGCTTGGAGACAATCATAGCTATGCAGTCAAAGGAGCTGGAAAAGCATGCATAGAGTTGGAATTTGGTAACAATGTGCATCTTAGCAATGTTTTTTACGTACCAAGATTGAAAAAGAATCTTGTCTCGATTTCTTGTTTGGAAGATAAAGGAGATAGAGTAGCTTTTGTGGATGTCATAGTACTTGTTTGGTTCAAGGGATCTAGTATAGATGATGATAGGGTTATTGAGGTTCATGATGGAAGGTTGTATAGACTTGTGAGTCAAGCAGGTCGAGCACTAGTACATGAGGAGATCAATCCAAGTGAGTTATGGCATAGAAGGTATGGATATCTTCATTATAGAGCATTGCTTGAATTGTGTCAAATAGTTTCAGGGGTTATTGAATTGAAAATAAAGAATGATGGTGTATGTAAAGGTTGTGCTCTTGGAAAGAATATTAAGAAACCATTTCCAAACAGTGATAATAGATCCAAGGAAACTTCAGATTTTATTCATTCTAATGTGTGTGGTCCAATGCTTGTAAAATCACTTGGCGGTTCATTATACTATGTGAAATTTAATGATGACTTTGTTGACTCTCCATTTTTTGTCTTTTTCCACATACATTTTCCATCTATCCAACATCGTTTTTTATCATATAATGGTCATTTTCCCACATTTTTGCCTCTTATTGCACTTTAAGGTAAAAATAGTTGTCTTTTAAATTTTAGAATTTTTAGTAAAAATTTGGTATTAAAAAATATTTTGACTATAACAAAATTTCCCATAATGGCTCCTTTGAAGTCATATGTGCAGGACACCTAGGTGGACACTGAAGTTATATTCGAGAAGCATGGGAACCAGGGATTGACGAACTCCTATTGGCACAGTCCAAATAAGTCGAAACAGGTTTGGTCAACGTTGGTCAAACTTGACCAGTCACCCAGAAATCCCTAACTAAAAGGGGCAGTTTTGTGATTTAGTGGGATTTTACCATATTTTATGCAACCAAAAGGATGAGTTCAACTTAAGTAGATGGATTAGGACTCTTATAGTCTGTTATAGCTATTTTAGCTAAGTTTGTTACAATTTTGGCTTATTTAAGCACAACATTCAACACTTATGAACATGTATTATGACTACTGAAATTTGAGACTAATTTACTTCTAAATATAATTTGAAGAACTTGTCTTCTATTTTCTTGTTGTGGGATGTGATTGTTGATCTACTATAGCTGATAGTTTCAAGTGTACCAAGCAAGGGTGGAGGGCCTCCATTCTGAGCTAAATACACTGCATTGCAATTTTGTGTATAATTGTGAATATTTTAGATTGTTGTTTCATTTATAATCTCTTGTGAATATTTTTTGAATAGATTCATTATATGCCATGTTCATTTATGTTTTTGAATGATTTCCTTCAGTAATTGGTTTAAGTAAAGAAGGTCAACCAAGGCATCTAAGTTAGATCCTCTTCCTTCTTGATTAAGAACTAAATTGAAAATTGTGTTTATGCATTTAATCTTTACTGCTTTCTTGATTTAATTATTATTTCCTTTCAGTAATTGGTTAAGTATGGAAGGTCAACCAAGGCATCTAAGTTAGATCCTCTTCCTTTTAGATTAAGAGCTGAACTGGAAATTGTGTCTTTACTACTTTCTTGATTTGGTTATGATATGCTTTATGGTGGAACCGAGCTTATTGGAATAGGGATAATGAGGAAGGACAACCAAGACCTCTAAGTTAGAGCCTCTTCCTTGTTGGCTATGCTCCACAAAGACTCATTGCACTCTTGCTTCTAGATTAAAATTTCAATGCTTTCTTTTCAGTAATTTTATATTTGTAATATGCATTTCCATTATTTTCATCTAAACAACTACTTCCTACACTTGTTTAATCTAAGATTCCATATACTTTGGTTTTCTTCTAAGTTTACCAACCCGGATTGATAAGTAAAATAGATGCTCTAATTCAACTCCATAAATTAGATTGACATTTTTGGCGTCGTTGTCAGGGAAACACATTTAAATAGAGCTAGTTAGAAAGATTGTTTAGAAAACATATAAAAAAAACAAAAACAACAACAAAACATAAAAACAAAAACAATTTTCATTATGGTTATTCATGCTTAGACATAGAAATTAGAAAGATAGATTCTCAAAACAAAACCCCCAACTCATTAACTACAAAATCCATTTGCAAAACAAAGATCAACAAAACATGATGTTAAAGAAGTCATTTACAGGAGGAGGGTATGCCACCACAAGGATCTTCTCAAATCCCTCTCCACAATTTATAATGGTCACTAGGGATGAATCTTCATTTCAAAAGATAAAAAAGGAACAAAACATCTATGAAGAGGATCCACAAGAAGAGAATCTAGAAGCTTCTTCTAGTTATCTTTGTAAGAAGATTAATGAGTTATATCACATGCAATAAAATTCAAACAATAGAGCTAGAAATTGAAAAAAATCTAAAATATGTATCACAAGATCCTTTGTGCATTCATGATTTTAAACAAGTTCCACAAGAAGAACTTTGTGTTATGACAGTTGAGGAGAATCAAAGACTTAAAGATCACACTCAAACTTGGTTTCAACTAGTCATTAGGCCAAAACACCACTCCATTTTTCAACATTCCTTAGCATCAAATTTTTATGATCAGCTAATTTTTCATGTCCAAACATTCATTAAGGTATATTTTTCAAACTTGAATGTGAGTCTACTTATGATCTTGTTACGCAAATGGATGCATTGGAAATTCTCTTATACTTGAGAGAATGACTTATTTTCTACAATAGAGTAGGATATAATAGAATAGAATAGAATAAATAAGTAGAATGAGTTCACAATAACACTTTTGGTTTAAACTCCCATGAATAATTCTTCAAATCATTATTCAATATTCATTTGGAAGGATTTCATTGCAAAAAGCAGTAAGAATAATCCTATTTTGGGTAGCCATATAGGATCATTTTTTAAGAATGTTTTTAAACAAGGCATCGCTTGAAATCTAGTTTTTAAATCCATTTTGAATCACAAGTTAAAAAAAAAAAAAAAAAAAAAAATATGATCAAAATAAACATTAGGTCTCAAGTGAAATTTTGAGGACAGAGTTAGTACAACATTGATTGGAGGGGTCTAATGCAAATATTTTTACATGATATGTATTGGGAAGATAGCCCATGGAATCTAGTTTGCAAATCAATTTGAATCACCTCAATCCAACATCATATGAAAAAGTTATCATCAAAATACTAACTGCTTGTCAAAAAATCTGCATGGTGACAATTTTAGGTCTTGACTGTTCATTAGCATATTTCACATATCAAATCATATTCTTTTCAAAACCTGTTTCTAAGGGAAATAGATATTGAATTCTAGTTTATGACACAATTTGAATCATCTCACTTGAAGGCCAAGTGAAAAGGTTATGCCACATTTAGTGACTGCATGTCGTAAAATCAACATAGTGAAATTCTGCCTCCTAGATATGTTCATTATCAATTTTGTGATATCAAACCTAAGAATTTCAAAAACATGTTTCTACTAGATACACAAAAATAAATCTACTTTAATCTCCAAGTGGAATGACATTGATCCGATCTTTAAGAAAAAAGTTACACTATAAATAGTCACTGTTGCTCTAGTCAAAAATTCACAAGAAGCTCTATCAAACATGGTACTTCTCATCATTTTTAACATATCATTTTAAACCATTTTGAAAACATGTTTATACTGGAAGTGGCCATAAAAGCTGAAGCAACTCAACATACTGTTCAACTTGATATGGAAGCAACTCAAAATGCGAGGGACCTGAAAATTGCAAATTTTACTTCAATAGGGACCTGAACATAGAGACAAAGATTATTTCTTAAAAGGACTTGAGGATCAACATGTAAAATCTATCAGAAGGGACTTGTATACAAAGAACAACCAATCAAGTTTATCAATCAGTTCACTATTAAAGTTCATCATCAGAAGGGACCTATACTCAATCAAGTTTACTATTCAAGATTCATCATCGGAAGGGACCTGTACTCAATCAAGATTCACTATTCAAGATCATCATCAACTGAGGGAGCTACTTAATCAAGGAAAGTACTTTAAGTTATAAATTATTTTTAATACCATTTGATTTTGAAAAAAATTCTTAATTTAGAAGTGCAGTATCCCTAACCCAGAATATTCCTCAAACCCTAGCAAAAACTCGAACCAAATACGTGCAAATGATATAATAACCCAGAAGTGACAAAATAACAGTGGAACAACATATAATAATGTAAACCGGAAATATAAGCAGATACACAAGAAATGCAGCGAAAAATGCTAATCCATTTTATTATACTGAGCAATAAAATGAGTACAAGAGGTGATCAGACAGGTGGCACCTCGATTTGCACAAGGCAAGTGAAAAAATACTCTCAAAATAATAAGGAATGGCCTCTTTGCGTGGATGTTGCTAGAGAACTATCGTGCTGCTGCTGCTGCTAGAAAACAAAGGATGATTTGGGGCTGCTCCCCTCCTCGGAAAATGTTGAAACTCTGGAATCGGGCTCTACTCCAAAAACCCAGAAAGCTTTCCTCGAATAGCTAACCCCTGAAAATCACCCCCTTGGGGTTTTGCGCAACACCTCAATGCTCTGCGTTGCCACTGAAGAAGACCCCTCTAAACTCTACCTAAAACTCTGCCAAAACTCCTCCAATAGGCAAGGGTTGGTCCCCTGCTCTATCACCCAACACAAATCCTCCTGCAGAAACCCCAATCCAACACTACTGCCAGAAAGAACTGCGTCCCCCTCCCAGTGTTGCGCAATCCTCCAAACGCTGCTGAAACTACTGTTGGAAATGCTGATAAAACTACGGCTGAAATGCCAAAGGAAATACCTTGCCCGAGCAGGCACTCGAAGTCCCTCGGGGCTAAGGGCGAGATCTCCGAACGGAGACACTCAAAGCACTAAACAATGTTGCAGACTAGCTAAACAGCCAGTGTGCTCAGAAGTCGAATCGACTAACTCAAAATGCACATAACTGAATGATCCAAAATGAGGGGGCTCCTCTCTATTTTATAGCCTCTACCTCTCACCATCCCTAGGCTCACCTCCTCCTGCGTGATTCCACTCTTGCCACGTGTTCTTCCCTCCTACGCAGTCCCTCCATGTGTCTGCGTGGGCCCCATTTCTGCGTCCCCCTTTGGCTCCTCTTTAAGTCACAACGTTGTGCTACTAGGAAGTGACTTTTTATTCTTAAAGTGAGTTATGTCCTCTGTCCTCACTTTTTTATTTACAAATAACTATAGAAGGCAAAAATTGGGCAAAATCGAATATTCCAATTAGCCATGGCTAATTAGGAATATTACAGTCTCCCCCAGCAAAATGTTGCTTGTCCTCAAGGAACTTAAGTCATGGATGCTGCAAGATCTTCTCACTCTCCCAAGTGACATCCTCATCCAGAAAATTCTTCCACCTCACCAAGAATTCCCGGACCATCCTGCTCCATAGCTGCCTCTCCCTGGTATCAATGATAGCCTCCGGTTGCAATACCAAATGCCCCTCGTCATCCATGGGTGGTTGCTCATCTGTCACTGTCACCTGCTACCCCAATGCCTTTTTCAAGCATGATACATGAAAAACGTTATGAATCTCGTTGCCTTGGGGCAGCTCCAACTCATATGCAACCTGTCCAACCCTGCGTATCACCCTGTACGGCCCAAAAAAGCGGGGTTTGAGCTTCTCAGCCCCCTTCTGCTTTAGTGACGACTGTCGGTATGGTTGTAATCGTAGGTAAACCATGTCCCCTACCTCGAACTGTCTCTCCACCCAACCCCTGTCAGCATACAGCTTCTGTTGGTTCTGTGTTGTAGCCATGTTATCCTTGAGAGCTTGGAGAATATCCTGACTCTCTTGGATCCAAATCTTGCTCTAGGAGCCTTGCTATCACCAAACATCACGTCAACAAAAGATAAAGGACGATACCCATATAAGGCATAGAATGGTGACATACCAATGGACATGTGATGTGAAGTATTGTAGCAGTAATCCCCTAGATGCAGCCACCTCAACCATGCTCACTGCTGCCCACTGACATAGTTACGCAAGTAGCCCTCTAGCCACTTGTTAACTATCTCTGTCTGCCCATCCGTCTGTGGGTGATAACTGGTACTCGGTGTCAACTCCGTCCCCACCAATCGGAAAAGCTCCTGCCAAAATCCGCCCATGAAACGGTTGTCCCTAACACTGACAATGGTCTTAGGTAGACCATGTAGCCTAAAGATCTCTCTAAAGAACAACGCGGCCACCTATGTTGTTGTATAGTTTGCAGATATGGCAAAAAAATGTGTGTACTTCGTCAGTCGGTCAACGACGACAAAGATGCAATCCTTGCCCTGTACCATGGGCAACCCTGTGATGAAGTCCATCGAAATACTCTCCCATTTCCCCTCAGAATGGGAAGAGGTTGCAATAATCCTGCAGGATGGCTCATCTCTCCTTTGTTCCTCTGGCAAACATCACACTCCCGGATGTGCTGGAGTATGTCCTCCTTGAGGCCCTTCCATGAGAACCTCTGCCTAATGGCCCTGTAGGTTTTGGTAAACCCCTGATGTCCTGCCAATGGTGAATCATGTGATGCCTGGAGTATCTTCTTCTTGAGCTGAGACCCCTTAGTCAAGAAGATCCGGTCCCTGTAATAGATGATCTCATTGACCACCCTATACCTGTCATTTGCCACCTGCCCATCCAAAACCTCACATGCAAACCTGTCCTTGGAGTACTCTACTAAGAGTCGAGCCCTCCAGTCTGTATCCAAGTTCATAAGAGGCAACGTGGCTGGTCTACGTGAAAGGGCATCTGCTACCACATTGTTCTTACCCTTGACATACTAAATGTCAAAGTCATATGCTTGGATCTTGCTGATCCACTTCTGTTGCCTCTCCTATAGCTGCTTCTGCTCCAAAAAGAACTTGAGGCTGTTGTGATCAGACCTCACCCTGAACCTGTTACCCACCAAATACTGTCGGTACTTAGCCAATGCATGCATGATGGCCAGCATCTCCTTGTCTTATATAGAATACAACCTCTCGTGCAGAAGGAGCTTCCGGCTCTCAAAGGCTATAGGGTGACCTCCCTGCATCAACACTGCGTCGATCCCCTCTCCCGACACATCACACTCCAAAACAAATGGCTACGTAAAACCTGGCAACGCAAGCACTGGGCAGCTGCTCATAACCTCCTTGAGCCTATCAAAGGCTCGCTGCGTCGTATCTGACCAACTGAATGCCCTCTTCCTCGTCAAATATGTCAGGGGTGCAGCAAGCTACGAGAAACCTTTGACGAACTTCCGATAGTAAGTACAAATGCCAATGAATCCTCGAAGTTCCGTCACATATCTCGGCTCCGGCCATTCTCTGATGGCCCTGACCTTCTCCTCATGGACTCTCACTCCGTCCACCCCTATGATGTGTCCCAGATACAACATCTCCGTCAACCCAAACTCGCACTTGGAGAGTTTGGCATAGAACTACTGCTCTTGTAAGATACGCAATACCGTCTCAATGTGCTAGAGATGCTCCTCCCAAGCCCTGTTGTAAATGAGAATGTCATCAAAGAATACCAACACAAACTTCCTCAAGTGACTACGGAAGATGTGATTCATGCAGGACTGAAATGTAGCGGGGGCATTGGTTAGCCCAAAAGGCATCACCAAGAACTCAAAGTGCCCATAGTGGCACCTGAAGGCAGTCTTGGAAATGTCCTGCTCCCTCACGCAAATCTGATGGTACCCAGATCTCAAATCAATCTTTGAGAAGAATCGTGCTCCCCTCAACTCGTCCATCAACTCATCGATCCTGGGTATGGGGTACCTATTCTTCAGGGTCTTCTTGTTTAGGGCTCTGTAGTCAATGCACATCCTCAATGTGTCGTCCTTCTTCTTCACCAACACCACAGAAGAAGCAAAAGGACTCGTGCTCAGTTGAATGTGCCCAAGAGCCAGCAACTCCTGGATAGCCCACTCAATCTCATCCCGATAGGCCTTGGGGTGCCTATAGGGGATAGTGATCACTGCCTGTATGCCCTGCTCAAGCTCGATGGTGTGCTCAAACCCCCGATCCGGTGGCTGTCTTGGTGGAATCTCCCCAAACACTATGGCATACCGATCAAGGATGGACTGTATCTCTGGATGTATCGTCTGCCTTGTAGTCCCAGCCTCTGATGCATGCAGCTCCACTACCCACTCTGTCTCCCTTCCGGCAAACTGCCTCCATCCGATGAGCCGAAACAGTCTGAGGCGGATATGTGTGCTATCCCCGTATCTTCTCATGCCTCCCTGTCTTTTCATCATCCCACTCCATTTCTAGGGTCTTCCAATCCGTCGTGACCTTCCCTAGAGTGATAAGCCACTAAACACCTAGTATCATGTTGGTGTCTGGGATATCGACCAGGAAAAAGTGGTCAATCAATGTGTAGGTGCCCATCGCCACTGAAAGCTCTGGAACATAACGAGCATACGTCATGGTCTGATCTCCTGGGACCAAGACTGAAAACCCATCGAAGCTCTCTGTCTGAATACCTCTCCGCTCAACCATCTGTGCATCGATGAAGTTGTGGGTTGCCCCACTGTCAACCAAAACTGAAACTGATACCCGCTGGCCACGTACTGTCCCTCGTACGCGTAGCGTCAGATACTTGGGAACTCCTCGCAATGCTACAAGGGCCCCTCCGGTAGGTGCAAAAGATGCACCACCTACTGCTAGCGGTGGAGGTGGCAAAGGTCCCTGTATGGCCTGGCTATCTCCTGCCTCCACATCATCCTCGTCATCCTCTTCTCCACTGCTCTCGGAGAAGACCTCAATAAAATGTGCTTTACCAGCAGCACATCTATGTCCTGGTGCCCACGGCCCCTGACATGTGAAGCACAACCGCTTCTTCTTCAACTCCCTCTTGACATCGTCCTCGATCTGTACTCGTCCTGGATTCCCCTTTGGAGGTGGAATCCTCACATCCTTCCCCTTAGACTGAAAGGCTGTCTTTGGGGGTAAGGTGGCCGGGTCCTGGGTAAGACAACCTGTAAGTCCCGGGTCCTGCTGATAGCGTCCTGGAGCATGGCTGGTTTAGTAGATCGAACTAGACCCCGAAGTGGCTCTGCTAACCCCTCAACATACATATAGACCCTACGTGCCGTGGAGAGGTCTAGCACCATCACAGAGACCCTCAAGAAATCTGCAATGTAGGTCTTTGGGCTCCCCGTCTGTTTGAGCCTCGCCAGCTCAACAAAATGCTACTCTGGATCCCTCCGATCAAATTGCTCCATCAATCCCCTGGTAAACTCCACATATGTCGTCACTGTAGAGTGCCCGAGTGTAACCATCCCGCGAAAAAACCAATCCTGGGCCTCGCCATCCAAATGCAATGTTGCCACCTTGATGGCCTCTACCTCTGACATCTAGTTAAGCTGGAAATAAATGTCCAGCGTCTCCACCCAAGACTTCGCCGAACTGTTTGATGAGCCATCAAACTTAAGCAAGTGGAATCTACTCATTGCACAGTGGGTGTCACCATCATGGTAATGTCGGTTTCCTCTGTGATGATCGCGGGGCTTACTATCCCGCTAGAGCTGAACAAAGTCTCTAAATGAAGGGGCATCCCTGAACTCTTGCCCATATGCCTGGTACTCTACAAAATAATCGCCCATATGGCTGGGCTCCGCCTCCTGTTGGGCTCCGACCCCCGTGTCTCCTCCTAAGAACATGGGCATGGTAGAGCGTGTAGGGGCATGTGAGGCCACCTGTTGCGCAGTATCACGCTACTCTGGCAAATGATGGGTGCACCTGATCCCTCACCAATCTGAAAAACTCGTGAGCTCTCACGCTATCTGGCCTCTACTGCCGTGAATCTCTGCCCCATCACCTCAATCTGCCTCGACAGATCCTGCACTGATTTGAGAAGCATATCTGCAAATCTCTTCCCGTCCTCGTCTACCATCTGCTCTGCGTCCACCACAGACTCTTTCTGTTCTGCGTCAACCACCGGCTCCTCTTGTTCTGCGTCCACCACCGGAGCACAGTCTCCCTCTCCGTAGGTATTCTCTAACCTACGTCCAATGTCTCTGTATCTCCTACCTCTGTAACAAATGTAGGGTTTCTCCCCCAGTGTCATAGATTGCTAGCTCCACAGGCTGAGCTAGATCTATGCTCTGATACCACTGTAGTATCCCTAACCCGAAATATTCCTCAAACCCCAGCAAAAACTCCAACCAAATACATGCAAATGATATAATAACCCAGAAGTGACAAAATAACAGTGGAACAGCATATAATAATGTAAACCGGAAATATAAGCAGATACACAAGAGATGCAGCGAAAAATGCTAGGCCATTTTATTATACTGAGCAATAAAATGAGTACAAGAGGTGATCAGACAGATGGCACCTCGATTTGCACAAGGCAAGTGAAAAAATACTCTCAGAATAACAAGGAATGGCCTCTCTACATGGATGCTGCTGGAGAACTATCGTGCTACTGCTGCTGCTAGAAAACAAATAATGATTTGGGGCTGCTCCCCTCCTCGGAAAATGCCGAAACTCTGGAATCGGGCTCTACTCCAAAAACCCAGAAAAACCCAGAAAGCTTTCCTGGAATAGCCGACCCCCGGAAATCACCCCCTTGTGGTTCTACACAGTGCCTCAATGCTCTGCGCTGCCACTGAAGAAGACCCCTCTAAACTCTACCAAAACTCCTCCAATAGGCAAGGGTTGGTCCCCTGCTCAATCACCCAACACAAATCCTCCTGCAGAAACCCCAATCCAACACTACTGCCAAAAAGAACTGCGTCCCCCTCCCAGTGCTGCGTAGTCCTCCAAACGCTGCTGAAACTACTGATGGAAATGCTGATAAAACTACTGCTGAAATGCCAAAGGAAATACCTTGCCCGAGTAGGCACTTGAAGTCCCTTGGGGCTAAGGGCGAGATCTCCGAATGGAGACACTCAATGCACTAAACAATGTTGCAGATTAGCTAAACAGCCAGCGTACTCAAAAGTCGAATCGACTAGCTCAAAATGCACATAACTGAATGATCCAAAATGAGGGGATTCCTCTCTATTTTATAGCCTCTGCTTCTCACCATCCCTAGGCTCACCTCCTCCTGCGTGATTCCCCTCTTGTCACGTGTTCTTCCCTCATGCGCAGTCCCTCCATGTGTCTGCGTGGGCCCCATTTCTGCGTCCCCCTTTGGCTCCTCTTTAAGTCACAACGTTGTGCTACTAGGAAGTGACTTTTTATTCTTAAAGTGAGTTATGTCCCCCATCCTCACTTTTTTATTTACAAATAACTATAAAAGGCAAAGATTGGGCAAAATCGAATATTTCAATTAGCCATGGCTAATTAGGAATATTACAAGAAGACTAATTAAACTTTAAATGTATAAGAGAGCAAACCCTTCATTCCATGTACATTTTCCCATAAAACCCTTCATGCCATGTATATCCTCTCTATCATAAAAAAACATATATCCCTCTTTCATAAAAAACATAAACCCTATGACCATATTCAAGTATTGTCTCTTTACCTACAAAACAAACAAGCATGGGTTAGTATCATGAAAGAAATATAAAAGTGAATGATACATGGTTCAATGATGTATTTGTATGATCTACAATGATATGCTTTTACTCTATTTTTGGATTTGAAATGACCTTAAATGGTCATTTCAAAAGAGTCACCTTAAAAGAGTAACAAATGCATCATGTAAAGAAATGCATCAACCCTAAAAAGACAAAGAGGAGAAATAAAATGATGATAAAAAGAAAAATATGATGACAAAAAGGACTTTACATTCATAAATAAAATATGCAATAAAAGAAACATATGCATGAATGATCTATCAATGGTGAAGGAAGGCATATATATATAAACCTATGGTGGCGCATATGAATGAATAGAGCGCGCATATAAAAAAACCTTTGAAATATGCAACATATAGCAACCTTTGAAATCGATTTGGTACATGCGTATAATGCAAAGAGATGGTCATAGAAAACGACAAAATGAGGATAGTTGTTCAGCCATGGTGGAAGAAATTCAAACCATAACACCGGTCAAACATTAAAAAACACTACACACATAGTAAGCATTCATAGCAGCAAACGTGGAGGCAAATTTTCAGAGGTCGAACACAGAGCTTTTACGCTGAAAGAAGGGAGGAATTCAACCTACACAGAGAGGCAACCAGTCAATGCCTTCATCCAGAGAATTTAACAAAGAATTGCACCACAGTTCAGGTAGGGAACACAACCCTTTGAAATGAAAAACAGAGGAATAGGGAATGCGTAGATTTTTATGCCAAAAATCTTGACAAGGAGCAGAAGAAAACGTTGTGTTTCATTAACAATAACCCCGCCAACTAAAACATGGAAATCTCCACTCAAAATCCCGAGAATTTCGCAGTTGAGTTTGAGTAGGAATGAGATTCAGTTAAATCGTTTTTCAGTGATCCGAAGTCTGAGATTTATAAATAACTGTCAGTGTAGGTGACCACACTCCAATTCACATTCACATTTACATTGACACACTCCAGTTCACATTGGGAAACGTGGTGGCAAGTCCGAGTTCTCAATTGTGTAGTGGCACTAAAAGATTGCATTCAAGCTACAGGCGTGTGAAATGCATGATGACCGTTTTCCTCAGACAACTTCTAAATGCATGATGACTATTTCTCTTCCAGAATTCGATTTTTTTTAAATAAGCAGTGAGTGGTGGTGTTATTAAAAGAAGTGTTCGAAATTGCAGTTGACAAAGACCCGTAGAATGGTTTTCGTTTTCAGAATTCGCCTTCCAAACAAACAGTAAATGAATAAATGCATGCAGTGGTTAGTTTAAGGCATTTTTCAGTATCCAATTTCTCTAGCATAATAACAGAATTATATTTTGATTTCTGAGGTAATGAAAGAAATTGTTCATTTCTAAAAGTTAGATTTTAATTTCTGAGAAGACAGAGTGGGTAATAATTTTTGTTCATTTCCAGAAGTTCGATTTCGATTCCTAAAGAGACAGAGAGGGTAATGAAAACGAAATTGTTCTTTTTCAGAATTCCATTTTTATGATGTTGATTTTAAATGTTGAGGGCAAAATCAAACCTGTAGGTGTCCAGAATTCAAAAGTGAACTTGTTCTCAGAAGCAGTAGTGATAAGAAGATTATTCTCAGAGGCATTTTGACAGAGTATTTTCCAGAAAGGGTGTTTTAAAGTTTTGAAATAGAGCCTTCTCTCCACAAGCAGTTAAAACAGAGGTGAAATTTCAGAGTATTCTCCTTTTCTCTCATCACAAAAAGTGTCCAAAAGTCCATATCAACCCTTGGTAAGTCACACTCTTATGATTTTTGAAAGCAAATCTTGTTTTTCAATACATATACCAAGAAAATTCTTTCTCCTCTAGCGATAAATATGATTTCTCTATTGTATTAAACTTGCAAACAAAATTTAAAAAAAACAGAGTTATTGTTATATCATGAGATTATTTACAGTGGAGGGTTATTTACATTGTTACAGAAACCAAAAGGAACAAAGGCACCCAAATTTCGGTATGGAGAGTAGGATTGAACCCAATGGATTTCAATTGGAAAATTGGCACAAAGAAACCAAACAAAAACTCTACCAAGCAGGGCTATTAGAATTTCTAAGGAAGTTTAATGGACACAATGAAAAAGTCACAAAGGAGTTTGTAGCTAATTTTGACAATGAAAAAACAAGAATAGGGGATATTTTTGTTCCCATCACTCCAAAATATATAGCCCAAGCCCCAAATTTGCAACTGACAAGAGAAGAATACTACAAGGGGCAGCATTTTAGAGAGAGAGGGTGGAATTTCTTTTTAGAAAAACAGAGAAAAGGAATATTTGATAAGACTAAGGGGAATTCCTAGGGATTGGATCAGAGAACCTTGGGCAGGATTGGCCCTTATTGCTCAAAGATACTTTACATGTGATGAGAGATATAGTGTTGTACACTTATATCACATTAAATTGCTTCAACACATCAAAGGAGATTGCACAGTAAACCTTCTCTATTTCCTTGCAAAAAGTTTGATAAAGATGATTGAAGGGCTGAAAGTAAACACAAAGAACAGAGAAGTTAGTTACTACCATCAAGGGCTAATTAAGATGTTGATTGAGTATCAGTTGAAAAATAGGGGAGAAACATGGGATAGTTTCTTGGACAAACACCACTTTGCAAAAATCTATAAGGAAGAACAACCAACCAAAAATGAGGAAACACTTGAGAGATTGCATCTTTCAAGAAACCTTATGCAATCACCCTTGTATCCAAGAACAAGGTCTAAGAAGAAACAAGAAGAAATAGCCACTGAGAAGGAAAGATCTTTCATATCCATTCCAAGGAAGCCAAGAAGGAAAAAAACGGAAGAATCATATGAGAATGTTGAAGTAGAGATCCTAGAAGAAGTGCCTCCTAGTACACATGAACAATCACCTCAGGAAATCATTGAAAAACTTGAAAATGGGGCACAAGAAGAACTTAGAGAGTTAGAGAAGGATTCATGCTATGAAGACATTGAAGGACAGTCATCATCATATGTAAAAGAGATTGAAGAAGCTTCCAAGGAAGGTCACAATAAAGAATATGCCAAGAAGGTAAAAGACTTAACCACTCAGCTTAAAGTCGGTAAAATAATGGAAAGGCACCTTAAGAATGAAAACGAGATGTACAAAGAACAAAGCAATAAGGTAGTGAAAGAAAACAAAAGGCTGACAAAGAAAATGGAGAAGTTAGAGACACAAAATATGTTGATTTCAAAACAAGCATACGGGTGGTTGAGAGAAAAGAAACTTTGGCAATATAAATATGAGAAACAAAAAATGAAGAATGCCATCTATAAGGAAGAGGAAAAAGGACATAAGGGCATTGATGTCCTTTTGCAGGCAACTCAGCAAGAAGCTTCAACATCAAGGGGCAGAGCCACAGGTACATCAGCAGGACAATCATCATACAGAGGCAGAAGGTCAAAGAGACAGAGGCAAGCATGAGGACATGCTTGAGACTTAGCAAGGGGGGGATGTTGGCTCTCCATTTTTGGCAAGTAAAAATAGTTGTGTCTTTTAAATTTTAGAATTTTTAGTAAAAAAATTGGTATTAAAAATTATGTTGACTAGAACAGAATTTCCCGTAATGGCTCCTTTGAAGCCGTATGTGCAGGACACCTGGGTGGAAACTGAAGCTATATTCAAGAAGCTTGGGAACTAAGGATTGACAAACTCCTATTGGCACATTCCAAATGAGTCGAAACAAGCTTGGTCAACGTTAGTCAAACTTGACCAGTCACCCAGAAATCCCTAACTAAAAGCAACAGTTTTGTGATTTAGTGGGATTTTACCATATTTTGTGCAACCAAAAGGATGAGTTCGACCTGAGTAGATGGATTAGGACTCTTATAGGCTATTATAGCAAATTTAGCTAAGCTTGTCATATTTTTGGCTTATTTAAGCACAACATTGAGCACTTATGAACATGTATTATCGCTATTGAAACTTCTTTACTTCTAAATATAATTTAAAGAACTTGTCTTCTATTTTCTTGTTGTTATTGTTGTGGGATGTGATTGCTGATCTACTGTAGTTGAATGTTTCAAGTGTACCAAGCAAGGGTGGAGGGCATCCATTCTGAGCTAATTACACTACAGTGTAATTTTGTGTATAATTGTGAATATTTTAGATTGTTGTTTCCTTTATAAACTCTAAATAGATTCATTAAATGCCATATTCATTTATGTTTTTGAATGATTTCCTTTCAGTAATTGGTTTAAGTAAAGAAGGTCAACCAAGGCATCTAAGTTAGATCCTCATCCTTCTTGATTAAGAACTGAACTAGAAATTGTGTTTATGCATTTAATCTTTACTGCTTTCTTGATTTGATTATTATTTGTTAATTTTAGGTATGTTCTATGCTAGAGAAATTTATTTAAATTCTCATAGTTGCTTCCCATTGCTAACGGATTAGGGCATCGTATGGTAGCTAGGGCATCATACTCTTTATTATCTCTCCTTCTCCAAAAACCCAAGACGTGGAGAGAAGATCACCTAAAGAGTGTGTGTTAAAATGACTTCAAGTCCTTGCCAATTTATACTAAAACGTAGATGATGACTAAGCATGTCTATTGGGCTTCTGAGCCTACTCAAATTGATGGTCAACTTGATAAGAATTCCATAATCAAAATAAATTCATATCTCCATAAATACTTATCAAAATCAAATGATCTTTAGATCAATCCTACACCTCTCGACGAAAGGGATCCAATAAAAATATCAGTTTCCATAAATAAGCTGACCCACATGGAGTTTGGCCCTAGTTGCCAATTTTAACACTCCCTCTCTAGGGAGAACTCCATCCGCTAATCCGTATGTCCAACTGTACTATCTCAGCCATCAGTGCCCTGCACTGCTCTACTCAGCTCTGCCCAGCTTTGCTAGCTCTGTTGGCTCTGCGCTGCTCTACTCAGCTCTGTTGGCTCTGCTCTGCTCTGCTGGCTTTGTTGGCTCTGCTCTACTCCGCTCAACTTAGCTCTACTGAACCATGAAGAAGAAGAATTGATCGAGAATGTCTCATACCATTCTCCACTGGCTCGAAGTCAGTCTCAGAGTGCGTACCACTGGTCCCAGACCAATCTCAACCAACCCAAAGTCAGCGTCATAGTGGGTACCACTCCTACTACTGGTCCCAGACCAGTATCATTGATCCCAGATCAATGAAGGTCATCCTAGCATAGGGAGTATGGTAGATACAGCGATGCGTCCATCGGTACTACTATGGTCCCTATCCTCATTTTCCTGCTCATTGATCAGATGAGAGGTACTTCCCACGAGTCCCAGATTGCATGGGTAGGATGCCTCAACAGGAGAACTTAATCAATCTTGTCCTCACAGGAGTACTAATCATCCTGCGACACAATCGCCATGGATAACACATCATCCAGGCCTCACCAGAGAGCTAATCATCCTGCTACATAATCGTCATGGAGAACACATCATCCAGACCTCACAGGAGAACTAATCATCCTGCTACACAGGAGAGCGAATCATCCTGTCCCACAAGAGAGTGAATCATCTTGTTCCACAAGAGAGTGAATTATCTTGTTCACAGTGCGCACCACCAGGGGAGGGTGAATCACCCTGTGGTCGTATGTTGCTCCAGTAAGAATCGCAAGCCCCCAGAGCTCCTAGAGCTCAATGTATGCAATATGTAGGACCCTTTTACAAGGGTCTCTTGACGACTCCAAGTCGTTCGGGAAAATCACAAATTTGACCTTTCCTTGGGAGTGTAGCGACCTGTACATCATCTTAGTGCGATGGAGCCTCCTTGCTCATCGACTTACCATATCCCAGATAAGGCAGTATCTGATGTCTATTTGTTGGAGCAATCATTGAATACGGGATTCCTCAATAATCGAATCCCACATCTGGTTGTCACAGAGAATCACAGTGGTATTCATCATGTGTACTCACTAAAGAGTTTCCATAACCAGGCAACTTCATACGAGGTCATACTTGTAGTTATGTATCCGGTCTCGGTGGTACTTATAACAACCGACTTTTTCTTCCTGCTCATCCATGATATTGAAGCAGAATCCAAAGAGAACCAGCACTGAAAAGTGCTCTAGTGATCCTTCACACTGCCTGCCCATTCAGCATTCGAATACTCATGCAGTTTTCGTATTTCCGGCAGTATATTGTGCCCCAAAGATATCTCAGAAGATTCTTGGTACCAATCTAGTGAGGCTCAACCAAATATGAGCTCATCATGCTAAAACATATGTTTGGAATCCAACTCCCTCTTACTTCTGCAAATGAGAGGGTCTGCACCTGTCAGAAATAGTTCGTCCGAATAAGGTGTCGGTATGAGAGGTCTATCATCCACAACCTTCGAGTAATGGTTTGGATCGGTTTCACTCCTAGTGAATCTCAGCTTCATCAAACAGCTATCAATCCTCTCATATTACGCCCGAGGTGTTTTGCTTCAAGCCATAGAGGGCTTTCTTCCACTTGTATACATGAGATACCTGTTCATGAATCTCAAACTCCACAGGTTGCTCCAAACCTGTGGACGTGCGACATGAGGGGAATGGTCCCCTTGTAAAATTTTCCTTCGGTACATCTCAGACATGTAATTTCATGCTCCTTTTGAATTCAGGCTTCCCTGTCACTGTCTGACTCACAAACCTCCGATGTTATGTGTCAATGGACATGGTCCCCAATGGACTTCCTGTAACTTAATACAACCCTGAACTCAAAAACATCTTTGAAAATTCTATTTTCAAATACGTACCTTTCCATCGACGAGTGCCACCCTGAAACCTTTGACTTCCATTTCCGAGATGGACACCAGGTTCTTCTAGGGATCAGATACATAAAAGAGATTTTGGGGTTCCTTGCTTTCTTTGAAGAGTCGACCATTTCCTTGATGACCTGCATTACTTGTCATTCCTTTGATCATTGAAGATGTCCCTGGAATGATTATTATCTTCATCAAGAGATGTGTCCCTGTCCTTTGGACACTCCTTTACATAACAGCCGAACTTATTTCAAGGCATTCGCCTTTCCTTCCACCCTTTGATCCGAACTTCCCAATGAAGTGATCTTTAGGTAGGACATCAGAAACTTTCTGCTGTGCCATTCGGATGATATTCTCTGCTTCGACTTCACCCTAGGTGAATTAGAAGAGGGATGAAGAACCCATTGATCCTTCTGTCCTATCCCAGCTGTCTTTGGTGATTGCTCTTTCACTCTTGCTTGGGCATTGTCTTCACCTTAGCTCTGATACCATGTTAATTTTAGGTATGTTCTATGCTAGAGCAATTTATTTAAATTTTCATAGTTGCTTCCCATTGCTAACGGATTAGGGCATCGTATGGTAGCTAGGGCATCATACTCTTTATTATCTCTCCTTCTCCAAAAACCCAAGACGTGGAGAGGAGATCACCTAAAGAGTGTGTGTTAAAATGACTTCAAGTCCTTGCCAATTTATACTAAAACATAGATGATGAATAGGCATGTCTATTGGGCTTTTGAGCCTACTCAAATCACTGGTCCATAATCAAAATAAATTCATACCTCCATAAATACTTATCGGAATCGGATGATCTTTAGATCAATCCTACACCTCTCGACAAGAGGAATCCAATAAAAATATCAACTGCCATAAATAAGCTGACCCACATGGAGTTTGGCGCTAGTTGCCAATTTTAACATTATTTCCTTTCAATAATTGGCTTAAGTAAGGAAGGTCAACCAAGGCATCTAAGTTAGATCCTCTTCCTTCCAAATTAAGAACTGAACTGGAAATTGTGTCTTTACTGCTTTCTTGATTTGGTTATCATATGCTTTATGGTGGAATTGATCTTGTTGGAATAGGGATAATGAGGAAGGACAACCAGGACCTCTAAGTTAGAGCCTCTTCTTTGTTGGCTATGCTACACAAAGGCTCATTGCACTCTTGCTTCTAAATTAAAATTTCAATGTTTTCTTTTCAGTAATTTTATATTTGTAATATGCATTTCCATTATTTTCATCTAAACAACTACTTCCTACACTAGTTTAATCTAAGATTCCATATACTTTGGTTTGCTTCTAAGTTTCCCAACCCGGATTGATAAGTAAAATAGATGCTCTAATTCAACTCCATAAATTAGACTGACAAACTTCTCACGTTTATCTCTTGAAGACTAAGGATGAAGTCTTTGAGAACTTCTAGGAATTCAAAGCTAAAGTGGAATACTTGACAGGCAGGAAGACCAAGATCTTCAGATTTGACAATGGAGAAGAATACACCTCGAAGGAGCTTGCCGCTTTTTGTAAGAAAGTTGGGATTAATAGGGAGTTGATTGTCTCTTATAATCCACAACAGAATGGGGTAGCATATTGAAAGAACAGTCCATTGAAGAATGTCAAGGCCACAATGCATGATTTGGACTTTCCGTTGTTCTTATGGGGTGAGGCATCACGAACAGTTGTGTGCATTCAAAACAGAAGTCCTCATAAAATTTTGGGAGGTACGACTCCTGAAGAAGCATTCTCTAGAAGGAATCCAGAAGTTGGTCATATGAGAATCTTTGGTTGTCCTGTATTCATCCATGTTCCTAAGGATATGAGGAACAAGTGCGAGCTTTCAGGAAAGAAAGGCATATTTGTTGGTTATAGTGAATCACCAAAGGCCTATAGAATATACATTCCAGAGCAACGACGGATTGAAGTCAGTCGGGAGGTCACCTTCGATGAGAAAGTTGCATATTGGAAGTCTAAGGAAGTCTCCATGGATTCCTTGGATGAAGATAAACAGGAGGCATCAAAGGAAGAGCATTCATGTTCTGTAAAATGTCCAGGAAGGCCAGAAGGGCCTTGTGATCTAGTGAAACCAATTGTTGTCCTAGAGATCAGAAAGAGACTAGCATGGCTTAGATCTACATTGGAAGAGGCAGAAGGAAATGCAGCTCCTGATGGCACATCCAGAAAAGTTAAGAAACCCAAGCGGTTGACTAGCTATGCAGATCTCATGACAAACCTTATTGATGAAGAACCTTCCACTTATGAAGAAGCAGTTGGCCAGCGAGTGTGGAAGGAAGTGATAAATGAAGAGTACCAATCAATTATGAAGAATGGTGTTTGGAATATTGTGCCAAGACCTGAAGGGAAGTCAATGGTGACTTCAAAATGGATATACAAGAACAAGCATGCTACAAATGGTAGTATTGACAAATACAAGGCATGGTTCATGGCTAGAGGGTTCTCGTCGAAAGAGGGAGAAGACTATGATGAGACCTTTGCTCTAGTTTTCAGGTACACCTCCATTAGATCCACAATTTCTCTTGTTGCTTCGTTGGGATGGAAATTGCGCTAGATGGATGTGAAGACGTGTTTCGTCAATGGTGTGATTGAGGAAGAGGTGTATATAGAGCAACCTCAAGGCTTTGAGGTACATGGAAAGGAATATCATGTGTGCACGTTAATGAAAGCCTTGTATGGACTCAAACAAGCTCCAAGAGCTTGGTATGCTCATATTAATAGCTATCTGACGAAACTGGGATTTACTAAGAGTGATGTCGATCTAAACCTTTATTTTAAGGTTGTAAAGAATGCACCTGTGATTTTATTATTATATGTTGATAACTTGTTTCTAACAGGTGTCGAGTCTCTTATTATTTAATCCAAGAAGCAGTTGGCTTCTGAGATTGATATGAAGGGTCTTAGGTTGATGCACTATTACTTGGGACTAGAAGTATGGCAGAAACCTAGCGAAGTCATCCTTGGTCAAGGAAAGTATGTGATTGACATCCTTCAGAAGTTTGGTACGATGGAATGCAAATCCATGGCAACACCCATGGTGCCTAACTTGAAGAAGTTGAGAGGCTTTGAATCCAGTTTGGTAGGTCCATCTATGTACCTCCAGTTGAATGGTTCGTTGATGTATTTGGTTAACAACAAGCCAGACATATGCTTTGTTTTGAACACCTTGAGTCAATTCTAGGTAAAACCGAGACATGAGCATTGGATTGCAGCAAAGCACATTATGAGATATCTATGTGGTACTGTGAACTTTGGTCTAAGATATGTTACAAACAAGGATGTACAACTTTAGGAATATATGGACGCTAATTGGGCTAGAAGTGTTGATGACAAAAAGAGCACTTCAAGAGTATGCTTCAACTTAGGCTCCGCTATGATATCTTGGATGAGCAAGAAGCAAAGATCAATCACAGAGAACCAAATGCCATGGGCCAAGGGGTAGCAATAATGAGGAAGTCCACATATTTGGTATACAAATGTGAGGAGGGTGCAATCGTGGTTGCATGAGTTACCCCAACCTTTGTTTTTCCACCCCTCTTTATTTGCCTTTTCCTTTTTCTTGATTTTTCTTTGTATTACTGCTTAAAGCTCTAGGAAGTGAGAGCATATTGTGAATGATATATAACAATTATTACCCTCTGAAAGGTGGGGGATTTCATCACCCACCAGGGGTTGGGACGTGCATGGGTTCCTTTAATGATGTGATGGGATAACTATAGGCTCAAGGAACCAGGTTGATGGCCATAATGATAAGGGGTAGAGCTCATTCTTGGCTTTTGCCCACGTGCTTTATTTAATGTCCCAACCATCTTTTGCATTTTATGATTTTATTTTTCTTTTGCTTTTTGCTTGTGGCCATCATATGCTTTTAACTTTCTTTTAGCTGCATCAACCTCCAGGGCAATGTTTCCAGGCCTGACCCAAATTAGACAAGGGGAGGGGATGTGCTAGACCCTAAGAACCCAATGGTCGTGTGGACCTAGAGAGGGAAATAGTGAATAGGGCTCGTAATGTGCGGAGGGAAGTGATAAATATGGAACAGGAAAACAGTAACACGCTACCGTAATTGGGGTTTCCCAAGTAGTGCCCTTCCTAAACCCATAGGTCAATAGGGTAGATCCCACAGGACTAGGATTGAAGATTAACCCCCCATTTAAGGTGAGGGAACAAAACCACGGTCAAAGCCCTTCCTTCTTCCAAGTCACCCAATAATCCATGCTAAAATGCTAAATGAGAAACAAACATAAGCACCTAATTGCATAATGAAAAACATACCTTTTGCCTTGGATTGCCCACCTTCTAACATGTGCTCTTGACAAATGGGCGACGAAATATACAACTGATGTTGGTCGCAGAGATAAAGTGACACATCACATCGGCTACAAGGTGGTTGTCAGGGGCTGTTGGTCGCCAACTAGAAGAAGATGAATAGGAGAAAAGCACTCCTAGGGTTACCCACCTTTGGTGGGTAACAGGATTCACACTTACACTAAGAGGGGGTTTCAATTAGTATAAGACAATTTCTTAATTTTTTAAACATTGATGAATCATAACCAAACAATCCCACATAAGGAACACAAGATATAAATGAAAACTTCTTTATATCAAATCTTTATAGGCAACAACCTAATATTACAAACTTTGTAGGCACCAACCTACAAGACACCAATCCCCCATGCTACAAGATTTGTGGGAACCGACCTACAAGAGACACCAACCCCTTTGCTGCAAGATTTGTGGGCACTAGTGACTAACCTATAGGAGACACCAATCCCTTCTACTGCAATATTTGTAGGCACCAACCTACAGTAACACCAATCCCCATAGCTACAAATATTTGTTAGGCACCAACCTACTTCATTGACTCTGCTTGCTACTTCTGCCTTCACCAGGTCTATTAATTACTTCTATCTTCACCAATTATGCGTGTTGTTTCTGCCTTCACTAGGTCTGCTTGTTGTTTCTGCCTTCACCAGGTCTACTTCTCCCAAAACTTATTGCTTTTGGCCTCTTCCCAAGAATGAACTTGTACAACATGCCACATATCCACTTTTGCAATATGATTCTAAAACTTTTACACGAGGCACTTACGTATGTCTCCTTCCATATCTAAAATTTTCACACTCTAAAATATCTCGGAAAAAAGTTATAGCAAAAATGCCAATCTAAAGTGTTTGAAGCATAGTTTAGAAGCATTCAAGAACTGTAACTTCCTCAAAGCATAACCAAGGTCTAAAATTTATACCACAAGTACCTAGAGATATCTCCTCCAAATTTCACAATCTGAAACATCTCAAAAAGAAAGCTATAGCGAAAATTCCAAGCTGACCTATTTGAAGCATATTTTAAGAGCATTCAAAAAACATAACTTCCTCAGAGCATGTCTCTAAAATTATAGTGAACCAATGTATGAAATTTCTATCACAAATACATGAAGATCTCACCTCCATTTCCTCCAAGTTTCATAGTCTAAAACATCCCAAAAGAAAAGTTAGAGCAAAAATCCCAAAGTGACCTATTTGAAGTGGATTTCAAGAGCATTCAGGAACCCTAACTTCGTCACATCATATCTCAAAAATAACAATGAACTAAAGTTTGGAATTTCTACCATAGGTACACGAAGATCTCCCCTTTATCTCCTCCATGTTTAACAATCTGAAACATCCCAAAAGAAAAGTTATAGCGGAAATTCCAAGATGGCTCATTCACTCCATAAATCACATTTTTGCTCCACCTTTAAGACCCCAAGAGTATTCACCAACTTCTCGTGTGCACCTTGTTGACCACTACGTGTCAACAACCCATAGCAGTACACCCCCTTTTTCGCAAAAGGGATAACGCCTGATCAAGGTGTCCGTGTCGTCCAGCTATCATCATCAGCCTAATTATCATGTTATAATGTAAACCCATTCTACATATATGTGTTGTAAATAGTCTCAGCAGATCTGTGTCATGTATGTAATTGCTTAGGTAAACCTATTTTTCTGGTAACGATCTACATTCAGGGAGGTTTTTTGTCTCACCGATCCATTCTCAGATGGTCGGCAGAGTTTTCCTTCAGCCTTACCCCAAATCCGGAATGAATTTTGTCACCAGGATCTTAAGCGAGTCCTAGCGTTATAGATCGAGTCTGTGTAAAAGTGATTTGGGAATAATCCTAACTATTGGGTTAGGTTATTTTATTACAAATTGCTTAGTCTGTTGGATTATATTTGTGTCGCAGAAATGGGTAGTCTGTGAGGGTCTTTTTCAAATGGGTTTTCCCCCTTGAAATGTAAAAAATGTAAAAAATCATGATGTAAAGTGTCTTGAGGGTTAGAAAAATAATTTATCCCCTCATAGGTCCTAGGTCCTAGGTATATTTAAATTTTCCAGAGGTAAAATTCGTGGATCCTTTAAAAAATTAAATCTTAACAGGTCCAGGGACTAAGGTTAATTGATTATTTTGCTAAATTTTATGCCTTGGGTCCCTGGGGTTAAGTCAAAGTCAAAATTTTGAGGAAATTAATGCAAAATTTTAATTTTTAAATTTATTAAAATGCATTTGATTGAAAAATTCGAAATTTCCTCAATATTTAAAATTTCGATGGATGAGATTAAAAGAAATTTTGATCCTCATCAACGGTCGAGATCACTTTGACAAGGATCACTCGAACTAGCCGTTGAGAGATTTATCTTTAAATAGGAGGTCAGTTGTCAGTTGAGATCATTCGATCTTTGAGTCGTGTGCCAAGTGAAAGCTCTCTTGTAATCTTTTTTATGAGCAATAAAGAAAGACTTTGGGGTTAATTTCTGTTGGTGTTACTCTTCGCGGAAATGCCGTAAGATGTGTTATTTTCATGCACAGATTTCCTTTTAGCTATTGATGATAGCTTTATGAAGAGTGATTTAAGCACAGGTATCTTGCTTGATCACTGGGTTTGAATGGTAATTTAAGTTCTGAATATAATGGCAGGTATCTAAATCTGAATTTTATTATCGTTTTCTCGTTCTACGTTAATGGCTGAATTGAGTTGAGCAGGGAATTAGCGATTTTTAGATCATCGGGCGTTCGGAGAAGTTTTCAGTTGGACCAGCCAACTCCCAATTAGTATTTTCCGAAGAGCCCAGCTTGATTTAACCCCGGGCTTATCATAAGAAGTTTCATTGTTGATGCATGAAGGGTTTTGGGCGAAGCACCTCCGTTTAAATTTAAAATTTCAAAAAAAAATTGTGTTGAATTGATAAATCTGGCTTTTAAGAGCCTAAGATTATCAGATCTGAGAGTAGAGTTGGACTCACACTCGCCAGATCTGGTAGATCTGCTACTCCTGTGCATAGATCTATAATTTTTATTTTTTTATTTTTTATGACTTAGGGTTTCTGGGGTTTCAATTTGTTTTGGTATATCGAGATTCTAGGTGTTTGTGTTTTCAGGAACAGGTTGCAGATCTGAATGTGAAGTTTGATTTTGAAGCCAGTTCTAGGCCTTGGAGGGTAAGATCTTGCCTCAAAACCAGCTTTTGCAGGGGCATTATTTTTGCAGTCCAAGGGTTTTAAAATATTTTAAATCTGGAAACAATCTTACGAGGGTTTCATTGATAAATCTGAAGCACAAGTGTGAAATTCGTTTTCTGGAGTTTGGGATGTTTTTCTGAGGGTTTCAAAATCGTTTTTTGTTGCCTTGGGTCTATTTCCCTCTGGCTGCGTTTTTCTTATTCTGGCAGATTTTGGAATTTTTTTTGTTTTCTTTTTTTTTTGCTGCTGTAACCTCCCTCAATCGCTGCTCCAACTACAAAAAACGAATCAAAAAAAGCGGCTCTTTTCTCCTCTACGTCCCAGATACATCTTCTTGAAACCCTTACGCTCACCGTATATAACCCTCCCCTTAACCTTCGCAGCGTCTCAAACCGTGGCCAAACCCTCCATCAGTCCGCAGCTCTGTCAGCCCTCCTTTCCCTCTATCTGCATGCATCGTCGCTGCCAAAACTTCACGTAGTCCATCCCTCAGTCTACTCTGCTTGCGTCCATCCTCCTTCACCCCTCACGTAGCTCCATTCCAACTACACGCAACCATCATCACCTTCCATCTTCGCTGCACCAATCCTATCTGTAGCCTTTCAATCTGGCTTTCCCTTGTGTTCCCCTTTGCGGCTGCTTCATCGATGCTCTAGCCTTCTATCCCTTCTGCTACCCTATTACCGTTTTCCAAGTCTGCAAGCTCAATCCGCTGCTTGCTCCTCTATCATCTCCGCAGCCTCCATCTGCGTGCCATTGTGAGTCCCTCTATCCCTATCCGTTGTTGCTCAGCCTTCATCGTCGTTGTCTGCCGCTCCTCCGTTGCCTTCACCTGCACACACTAAACACACAAAGCACTTCGATTTTTTTTTTATTTGGCTTGTATTTGTATGACTTAGTTTAGGTTTTAGACTTGATTTTTTATGTTTCATTAGAGTTAGGTTTATAACATTTCGATTTTTTAGATTTCTTTCATTGCTTCAAATTTTATTTCATGTTTGATTTTCTTTTTTTTTAATCTTTGTGACATTCAAAAATAATATATATATATATATATATATTATATATATTTCATTTTTTTTCATTTTAAAAATTCATTAAAAAATCATAAAAGTTTATAACATTAAAGAAAATTTTAAAAATTCCTTTAAAAAAGGGTAAAAGGGACTTCACATTTTATCACTTTAAGAAATCCTAAAGTATTAAATCGAAATAAGTTTCATAATTAAGGGTTTTAAATTTTTTATGTGGCCTCTGGCCCATTAAAAAATTTAAAAAATTATTAAATCTTTTTCAATTTATTTCGGTCATATTTAGTCTTCCTTAACATATCGAGAAATTCACCTAAGAAATAATTAAGTTGTCAATCTAAAATTTCTTCTTGGTGTCTTTTATGCTAAGGTAAGATTTAAAGGTAAATTTTGGTGGCATTTGTCATTTCTCTATAGTTAAATGTGCTTAAATTTTTATATCTGAAAATTAACTATTTGAAAGTGGTGAGTTTCCTAGATTTGGGTCATTAAGCATAATCATTTAAATTCTAGAATCTGAACTGGTTAGCTTTTAAATTTCATGGTTGATTAAGGTATTTGGATCTCTAGAAATTTAATTGCTAAGACATTGTGCATCTATTGAATATCTTGCATCTATCTATCGTCATTGCTTGGATTATTTAATGCTCGTTACATGTTAGATATATTGCGAATATTTTCAAGCGATTGTTAAAGATTTTTATTGTGGAATTACAAATAGATCTCATTTTCCTAAGCAACAGTAGCTAATCAATTCCTTGATCATTAACTCCATAAGGCATTGGTATTAATCATTTAAAGTCTAATCAAAGCTTAAACCTTGCTAAGCCTTAATCAAGTATTTGATTGCCTCGCTGTGTCTCCCGAACCGGTTGATTTCCAACTAGTTCTCCTTCATCCCACTTCTCCATAAGGTCTACCCCCCTTAGCTTGCTGTAGGGAGACAGCTTAAACGGAGAGATCGGGGATCAGAGTGACAGCCCCCGATCTGAGCGTTGTCGCGGTGCCTAGACACTCTCTGCAACAACATTTTTTTGCGCCACTGCCGGCGACAGAGTTTTTCTATCCTTGGTTTCTTCGACATTCATCTCATTTCTTTCTTCTCATCCCTTTCGTCTCTTACCAGGATAAGTTCCTTGTCCTTGGCTCCTTGCTTTCGAGTTATTCTGAGTTAGACCTTTTGTCCGAGCGGCGACTCCACTTCATCTATCTTATGCAAGAGTGTATACTAGAAGACATCCAAGCAGTTTGGTTAATCCTGCTCCTGATCCTGAAAGGGATCTCAGAGTACGATTACACAAACTCTCTTCTCATACCCTTCTTGTTAATCTCAGACAAGAAGCCCTCTCGGATATCCGTTTGCTTTTTACTAACCTGGTCGAGCACGACATCATGGACATATTCGCCCCTTGTGACTTTGCTAACATTCAAGGTTATCCTAATGATATTTCAAAACATGGAATGGATAAGATACCTATCTTTCAGGGCAATAATGCAGTTAGCGCTAACTCTCATTTAAAATCTTTTAGTTCATGGTTGGGTAAGTATGCAAGGGTTGTTGATTTTAATCATGAAGATGTAAAGATGACCCTTTTTGTTCTTACCTTTTAGGGGGATGCTTTTAATTGGTTTACGGAAAAGCCTCAAAATTCATTTGATTCTTGCAATCGATTGTTAATGCAGGAAAAATATGGAGATAACAGAGAAGGAAGGCATCTCATAAAAGCTATCAGTATCATTAAAAAGAGAGAAAATGAGACCGCAAAAGAATTTAACAAGAGGTTCAATGACATCATTAAGGAATTACCTCAAGATTATAAACCTACTGATAAATCTCTTCGGGACTTCTATATTGATGCATTTAGCCCTGAGCCTTCTTATGAGTTAAGACGTGCTAAACTTCCTAATTATAGGGATTGTCAAGTTTTAGTAGTAGAGCTTGAAAAAGATAAGGCAGCATCTGGGAAGTCTGAAATCCCAGGTTTTGATAGAGCTTCAACGAAACTGAAAGAACCTAAAGGAAAAGAGGTTCAAGAACTCGATAACGACCTTGTTCAGAAATTACTACAAAAAATTGAAAGCATGGAGATTAACCAACCGAAATTAACCTCTAACCATGCTAAGGAAATAACTACTTTGCAGAATAGGTTGGTCCAAATGGAAAGAGCTCAAACACAAAATTTCCAGCTTAGAAATAATAATAATAATCGAAATAATAATAGGCAGAAGAAAGGTCAATCTAGTGAGCAGAGACCACCTAATCCGCTTGACCATACTAATTTGGTCGATGATGCTCCGCCTTATTGTCGGGCTTGTGATGCTCCTCATGAGGAGGCAACTTGCCCCATAGTTAGAAGGATTTTGGATAATGGAATGTTTGGGGCAGGTAATCAAATAAATTGTGTGGGTAAAGAGTTTTCTTTGTCTATGAAAGATTGGATGGAAGTTAAGGAAAACAGTCGAGATGTTATGCCTTCCACATCAGCTTTTAGTATAAATAATTTTGAGAATGCAGATGATATGATGGTTAAATTATATGGTGAGAAGCCTTCTCCAAAGCGAATCATGGAAATTGCTAAAGATAAGGGTTTAACTTATCAAAGAAGGGATAAAGATCAAACCGGGAATCAAATTCCTCCTCAAATTTTTAACCCGGGTTCAAACTCTGGATTAAATGTCGATCTGGGAAGTTGGTTTAATAATGCAAGAATCTGGGTTCCTGTCTCCGAGATTGCGAAGATTCCTTCCCAAAGGGCTAAAGTTACTAAAAGCTATTGAAGCTCCTCAAGTGAATGTTTCTCAACAAAAGGCACCTGAGGTTGATTATCAGGATGCTCCTATATATTTGCAAAGTTTAGATTCAGATAACAAGGATCATCAACCATTCTTTATTATTTTGATGGTTAATGGGTATAAATTAATTAATTGCATGTTGGATTCTGGTGCATCAGCTTGTGTCATGACCAAGAGAGTCATGGAACAACTTAATTTAAGAGTTTCTAGGCCTTACTACAATATATGTGCCATGGATTCTAAGAAGATTGAAGTTCACGGCCTGATCAAGGATTTACAAGTTAATTTATCAATTTACCCTGACATTATGATTGTTATGGACATTGTTGTTGTTGATGTGCCTGATGCTTGGGGTATGCTTTTATCTAGAAAATGGGCCTCTGATCTAGGAGGGACTATTCAAATGAATTGGTCATATGCTATGATTCCTTCTCCTAGAGGTGATGGTTTGGTGAGACTTAATAGAGAACCTGAGAGAAGATTCCATGTTGAAGATCCTAAGAGACCTCATAATGAAATAATTAAAGAAAAATCTGACATTGGGAATTATGTTATCCTGTCTAATTCTATAATTCTTCCAGATGATAAGGTTGATAAAAACATTGGGAGTCTCAAGGATAAAGTTTGGTACATGTATTTTGATGGGGCGTCGTCTAGGCATGGTAAAGGTGCAGGAATAGTATTAAAATCTCCCCTTGGTCATATTTTCAAATTTGTCTATCGGCTGGAGTTTGAAGCAACCAACAACGTTGCTGAATATGAAGCTTTGTTGTTGGGTCTTGAGTTGGCAAAGGCTTTAAGAGTTAAGTTGCTTAGCATCAAGGGGGATTCTGACTTAATTATCATGCAAATTAAAAATAAATTTACATGTAAAAATCAAAGGTTAAAGAGTTATCGAAATGTTGTATGGTATACTATGGAATACTTTGATGCCCTTGACTTTGAGGCTATCCCAAGAGAGCTGAATAGTTCGGCAGATGAGCTTGTTGTAGTTGCTTCTACTTTGTTGTTATCTGATGGGTTGATTAAGGAAAAGATAAAAATGGAAATTATATTTAGTCCTTCTGTTCCTGATAACTCAGAGCATTGGCAAGTTTTTGATGACGAGAAACAAGTGATTCGTTTTCTTGATAATTTGGATGAGTTTGAAAATTTCCGGATAGATTCTAAGGAGGATGGGTCTAATGATCATGAAGATATCATAAATCCTACTCCTAGGAATGTGGTTTCTTAAGAACAGCACTTTGATCGGCATGATGCCACAAAGATGAAAGAGGAAAATAAAATGGATCCAGGCGAATACATCGAGGTAAACATTGGTACTTCTAGGAATCCAAAGATTATCAAAATTGGCAAGGGTACTAACGTTGAAGAAAGAAAAAAGTTAACCAATTTACTTCATGAATATCGGGATGTTTTAGCATTTTCTTATGATGAATTAAAAGGTTATAGGGAAGATGTCATGGAGCACACTATCTCTCTGAAAGATGAAAATTTTAAACCCTTTCGTCAAAAACTTAGGCAGATAAATCCTAAGTTAGCCCCTTTGGTTCAAAAGGAGTTTTCAAAGATGCTTGCAACATGAATTATTGTTCAAACGAGGCATTCAACATGGTGTTCTAACCTAGTGATTGTTAGGAAAAAGAATGGTACAATAAGACTTTGTGTTGATTTTCGAAACCTTAATCTAGCATGTAAGAAAGACAATTACCCTTTGCGGAACATGGAGACTATGTTGCAAAGAGTAACTGGTTCTGGAATGATGTCATTGCTAGATTGTTTTCCTGGATATAATCAAGTATGGGTTAAGAAGGAGGATTGTCACAAAACTACATTCACCACAAAATGGGGCACTTTCGAATATATTAGAATGCCGTTTGGGTTAACCAATGCTGGGGCTACGTTTCAGAGGGCTATGGATTATGCCTTCAAAGGCTTATTTGGGAAATTTATCGAAATTTATCAGGATGATCTTATTGTTATTTCTAAGGATGTTATTAGTCATAGAAGTCATCTTAGGCAAGTTTCTGATAAATGTAGAGAGTACGAGATTTCTTTAAATCCAGCTAAGTCTGTTTTTGGAGTAACTAAAGGGAAATTACTTGGTCACATCATTTCTAAAGATGGGATCAAGATTGATCCTGAAAGAGTTGAAGCAATCCAAAAGATCTCTTCCCCATAATCTTAAATCCCTTCAATCTTTTCTTGGAAAAACAAATTTTCTTAGAAGATTTATTCCAAATTACACGAAAGTATATAAGCCTATTCAAAGTCTTCTTAAAAATGATGTAAAATTTGTTTGGCAAGAAGATGGCAAAAAGGCTTTTTAGGAAATCAAAGGTGCTATTGCAAAAGCCCCTGTTTTAGTCAGTCCTCATAATTCTAGGATTTCATGATTTTCTCTTTCGCTTCTGAAGATACCATTGTTGGTGTCTTATTGCAGAAAAATAAGGATGGTCACAAGCAACCTATTGCTTTCATGAGTAGAGCGCTTCAAAATTCTGAATTAAAATACAATACCATGGAAAAGCAAGCCTATGCCTTAGTCAAATCTCTTAGGCATTTCAAGACTTATGTGGGTTATTCCAAAATCATTGCTTTTGTCCCACATTCTACGGTTAAAGATATATTAACTCAAACTGATTGCTTAGGGACTCGTGCTAGGTGGGTTACTAACATATAGGAATATGATTTAGAGATTAGACCCACCAAGTTAGTCAAAGGCCAAGGCTTGGCTCAAATGATGACCGAAGGTAATGAAAAAGCTCTTGGTTTGATTTGTCTTAACGATTCATCTTCACCTGAGCTGTAGAGATTAGGACAGCATGAGTGGGACAAGGACATCATTTATTACTTGGTAAATCTTACATGTCCTAACCATTTAGTCGCTCATAAGAGAAGAGATCTTAGATTAAAAGCCACTAAGTATTGCCTCATGAAGGATGGCCTTGGATGGAGAAATCCTGAGGGCATGTTACTTAGGTGTGTTGATGAAATTGAGTCCAAGAAGTTAGTTTCTGAGTTTCATTCGGCGTTTTGTGGTGGTCATTATGCTGCTAGAACTACTGCCCACAAAATTCTGAGAGCTGGTTATTATTGGCCTTCGATTTTTTCTGATGTGCATAAGTTTGTTAGAAGTTGTCAAGCTTGCCAATTGTTCACTGGAAAACAAAAGCTTGCTGCCCTACCCTTACAACCTGTCGTTGTGGAGGCACCTTTTCAGCATTGGGGTCTAGACTTCATCGGGAAGTTCCATGAAAATTCTAGCAATGGCTACTCATGGATTTTGACCGCTACCGACTATTTCACTAAATGGGTTGAAGCCATCCCTACTAAGAATGCCACTGAAAAAGTCATTATGGATTTCATTGAAAATAATATCATTACTAGATTTGGTGTCCCTGCTAAGATCACTACTGATAATGCCAAGGCTTTTAGTGTAGGAATTTACAGGGTAAGTTCCTCAGACAGAACACCAAAAGGACACCGCTCACAAACAGATCACAGATCAATACACCAGTATTTTGACGTGGTTAAAACCCTCAAAGAGGGAACAGTCACGGCCTGTGCCAACGTGGCCACTACAGGCAATTTATTAATAAAGAATGAAAATTTACATAAGCTTCTCTCATGTATGGTTAACCTACAAATGACCCTCCATGCGCTTTAAATAGAATTCATGGACCAATCGGGTGTCAAGCCACGGATCAAGTGTCGGGTAATACCGAGGAGAGAATGAACCATCGGATCACTACATATCGTGACTGTCGGATTGTAAGTTACAAATGTACATAGTAAAGAAACACACTTTACCTAACTCTATACTAGACCAAGTTATACTTAACTATCCCTATGTGTCGGAAATTGGAATATCCTAACACTTTCGAATTTTCGTCTTTTTGTTTCAAGTATGGCATTGTCTTATCTCATTCATCAAATTACTATCCTCAAGGTAATGGACTTGCTTAATCAAGTAATAAAAATCTCATAACCATTATCAAGAAGATAGTAGGGGATAATAAAAGAGCTTTGGTTAGCAAAACCAAGTATGCTTTATGGGCAGATAGGATTACTAAAAAGAAAGCTACTGGTAAGAGTCCCTTTGAATTAGTTTATGGCTTGGATGTAACCTTACCTGTACACCTGAAATTGCCAGCTTATCAACTCCTTCAGCACTTTTCCACTAATAAATATGTTGTTCAACATAGAATTGATCAGATTGTGGAGTTGGATGAAACTCGTACGACAGCTTTTGATAATATATGTAAAAGTCAATCTAACATTAAGAAAAGCTTTGATAAATCATCTCGATCTAGATCTTTGCAAGTTGGAGATATGGTACTCCTTTAGGATCACAAGAATGAAAAATCGAGAAAACAAAAGAAATTTGACAATTTGTGGCTGGGACCATACATTATCCGAGACATTGCTGGGCCAAATTCATTCCATTTGAGAAGATTCGATGGCGAACCACTTGACTTACCTGCAAATGGCCAAATGCTCAAGCTATTCTTCAAAGATAACATCTGATGCCATGGAGCATCCTTTGTATTATATTTCTAACCCTACACCTTGTCATTTCAGCATTTCATTTTTGTTCTAGGATTAGATTTACTTTTCATGTTACTAGATAGTTAATAAATGAAAAGCTTATATCTTTCCTGTGCTTAATGTTATATGATGATTTTTGGATGGACGTTACTTATGTCTTATTCCAAATTAGCCATGGCTAATTGGAATATTCGATTTTGCTTAATTTTTGCCTTCTATAGTTATTTACGAATAAAAAGGTGAGGGAAAGGGGACATGACTCACTTTTAGAATAAAAGTCACTTCCTAGTAGCACAACGTTGTGACTTAAAGGGGAGCCAAGGGGGCCAAAAGGGGGGGACGCAGAAATGGAGCCAACGCAGACACTTGGAGGGATTGCACAGTAGGGAAGAAACACGTGGCAAGAGAGGGACTGCGCTGGAGAAGGTGGGCCTTGGGATTGAGAGAGGCAAAGGCTATAAAGGAGAGAGGAGCTTCCTCATTTTGGCATTCGGCTATGTGCATTTGAGCTAGTCACTTCGACTTAGAGCACGCTGGTTGTTTAGCTAGTCTGCAGCATTGTTTAGTGCATTGAGTGTCTCCGTTCCGAGATCTCACCCTTAGCCTCGGAGAACTTCAAGTGCCTACTCGGGCAAGGTATTTCCATCAGCATTTTGGTAGTAGTTTCATCAACATTTCTAGTAGGAGGATTGAGCATCTTGGAGGACTGCGCAACACTGAGAGGGATGACGCAGTTCTTTCTGGCAGGAGTTCTGGCTTGAGGGTTTGCAGTAGGATTTTTGCTGGGAGATTGAGCAAGGGATTAGCCCTTGCATATTGGAGGGTTTTGGCAGAGGTTTTAGGCAGATTTCTGGAGGGTTTCATTCAGTAGCAGCGCAGAGCCTTGAGAGACTGTGCAGAACCCCAAGGGGGTGATTTTCGGGGGTCGGCCATTCCAGGAAAGCTTTCTGGGTTTTTCTGAGTTTCTTGAGTAGAGTCTGATTCCAAAGTTTCAGCCTTTTCTAAGGAGGGGAACAGCCCCAAGTCCTCATTCGATTTCCAGCAACAGCAACAGCACGACAGTTTTCCAGCAGCTAGGATGCAGATCAATGTGAGGCCATTCCTTTACTATTCTGAGTGTATTTCTTCACTTGCCTTGTGCAAGTTGAGGTGCCATCTTTTTGATCACCTCCTGTACTCATTTTATTGCTCAATATAATAAAATGGCTTAGCATTTCTTGAGTATTTGTTTATGTTTCATGTATACATTGTTGTTTGCTGCGCTATCGTTATTTCATCTCTGTGAGTTTTCCGGCTATTATACCACTTGTACATTTTTCTCATTGGGGTTTGCTAGTATTTTAGAAATATTCCTAGGAAGGGATATTACAATGGTATCAGAGCATAGTTCTGGCTCAGTCTGTGGAGCTAGCAATCTATGACACCGGGGGAAAAACCCTACATCTATTACAGAGGTAGGAGATACAGAGACACTGGGCGTAGGTTGGAAAATACCTACAGAGAGGGAGACTGTGTTCCGGTAGTGGACGCAAAACAGGAGGAGCCTGTGGCAGACGTAGAGCAGAAGGATCCGATGGCAAACGAGGACGGGAAGAGATTTGTGGATATGCTCCTCAAATCAGTGCAGGATCTGTCGAGGTAGATTGAGGTGATGGGGCAAAGATTCACGGCAGTAGAGGCCAGACAGCGTGAGAGCCCACGGGTTTTTCAAATTGGTGAGGGATCAGGTGCATCCCATCATTTGCCAGAGCAACGTGATACTGCGCAATAGGTGGCCTCGCATGCCCCTACACGCTCTACTATGCCCACCTTCTTAGGAGCAAACATGGGGGCCGGAGCCCAGCAGGAGGCAAAGCTCAGTCATATGGGCGATTATTTTGCAAAGTACCAGGCCTATGGGCAAGAGTTCAAGGATGCTCTTTCATTCAGAGACTTTGTTCAACTCCAGCGGGATAGTAGACCCCGCGACCATCACAGAGGGTACCGACATAAACATCATAGTGACACCCACTATGCAGCGAGTAGATTCCACTTGCCTATGTTTGATGTTTCATCAAACAGTTCGGCAAAGTCTTGGGTGGAGAAGCTGGACATTTATTTCCAGCTTAACCAAATGTCGGAGACAGAGGCCATCAAGGTAGCAACGTTGCATTTGAACGGTGAGGCTCAGGATTGGTGGTTTCATGGGATGGTTACACTCGGACACTCCATAGTGACGACATATGCCAAGTTCACCAGGAGATTGATGGAGCGATTTGATCGGAGGGATCCAGAGCAACATTTTGTTGAGCTAACGAGGCTCAAACAGACAGGGAGCTCAGAGACCTACATTGCAGATTTCTTGAGGGTCTCAGTGATGGTGCCAGATCTATCCACGACATGGAGGATCTATATGTATGTTGAGGGGTTAGCAGAGCCACTTCGGGGTTTAGTCCGATCCACTAGACCAGCCACACTCCAGGACGCCATTAGCAAGACCCGGGACTTACAGGATGTCTTACCCAGGACCCGGACACCTTACCCCCAGAGACAAACTTTCCGATCTAAGGGGAAGGATGTGAGGATTCCACCTCCAAAGGGGAATCCAGGACGAGCACAAATTGACGATGATGCCAGGAGGGAGTTGAAGAAGAAGCGGTTGTGCTTCACTTGTCAGGAGCCGTGGGCACCAGGACATAGATGTGCTGTTGGCAAAGCACATTTTATTGAGGTCTTCTCCGAGAGCAGTGGGGAAGAGGATGATGAGGATGATGTGGAGGCAGGAGACAGTCATGTCGTTCAAGGACCTTTGCCACCTCCACTGCCAGCAGCAGGTGGTGCATCTTTTGCACCTACAGGAGGGGCCCTTGCAGCACTGCGAGGAGTTCCCAAGTATTTGACACTACGCGTACGGGGGACAGTATGTGGCCAGCGAGTATCAGTTTTGGTTGACAGTGGGCAACCCACAACTTCATCGATGCACAGGTGGTTGAGAGGAGAGGTATACAAACAAAGAGCTTCAATGGGTTTTCGGTTTTGGTCCCAGGAGATCAAACCATGATATGTGCTCGTTATGTTCCAGAGCTATCAGTGACGATGGGCACTTACACACTGACTGACCACTTTTTCGTGGTCGATATTCCGGACACCAATGTGATACTGGGTGTTCAGCGGCTTATCACTCTAGGGAAGGTCACGACAGATTGGAAGACCCTAGAGATGGAGTGGGATGATGAGAAGACAGGGAGGCATGAGAAGATAAGGGGTCAGCACACATATCCGCCTCAGACTGTTTCGGCTCATCGGATGGAGGCAGTCTTCCGAAAGGGAGACATAGAGTGGGCAGTAGAGCTGCGTGCATCAGAGGCAGGGACTACAGGGCATACGGTACATCCGGAGATACAGTCCATCCTTGACTGGTATGCCATAGTGTTTAGGGAGATTCCACCGGGACAGCCACCGGACTAGGTGTTTGAGCACACCATCAAGCTTGAGCAGGGCATACAAGCTGTGATTACCACCCGCATAGGCACCCCAAGGCCTATCAGTATGAGATTGAGCGGGCTATCCAGGAGTTGCTGACTCTTGGGCACATTCGGCCGAGCACGAGTCCTTTCGCTTCTTCCGTGGTGTTGGTGAAGAAGAAGGACGGCACATTGAGGATGTGCATTGACTACAGGGCCCTGAACAAGAAGACACTAAAGAACAGGTACCCCATACCCAGGATCGACGAGTTGATGGATGAGTTGAGAGGAGCACGGTTCTTCTCAAAGATTGATTTGAGATCTGGGTACCATCAGATTCGCATGAGGGAGCAAGACACTCCCAAGACCACCTTCAGGTGTCACTATGGGCACTTTGAGTTCTTGGTGATGCCCTTTGGGCTAACCAACACCCCCGCCACATTTCAGTCCTGCATGAATCACATCTTCCGTAGTCACTTGAGGAAGTTTGTGTTGGTATTCTTTGATGACATTCTCATTTACAGTAGGACTTGGGAGGAGCATCTCTAGCACATTGAGACAGTGCTACGTAACTTGCAAGAGCAGTAGTTCTATGGCAAACTCTCCAAGTGTGAGTTTGGGTTGACAGAGATGTTGTATTTGGGGAACATCATAGGGTGGACAGAGTGAGAGTCTACGAGGAGAAGATCAGGGCCATTAGAGAGTGGTCGAAACCGAGGAATGTGACAGAACTACGGGGGTTCACTGGCATTTGTACTTACTACCGGAAGTTCGTCAAGAGTTTCTCACAGCTTGCTGCACCCCTAATAGATTTGACGAGTGAGGGGGCTTTCAGTTGGTCGGATACAGCGCAGCGAGCCTTTGACAGGCTCAAGGAGGTTATGAGCAGCTGCCCAGTGCTTGCATTGCCAGATTTCACGCAGCCATTTGTTTTGGAGTGTGATGCGTCGGGAGAGGGGATCGACGTAGTATTGATGCAAGGAGGTCACCCTATAGCCTATGAGAGCCAAAAGCTCCTTCCGCACGAGAGGTTGTATTCTATATACAACAAGGAGATGTTGGCCATCATGCATGCATTGGCCAAGTTCCGACAGTATTTAGTAGGTAACAGGTTTAGGGTGAGGACTGATCACAACAGCCTCAGATTCTTTTTGGAGCAGAGGCAGCTACAGGAGAGGCAGTAGAAGTGGATCAGCAAGATCCAAGCATATGACTTTGACATTGAGTACATCAAGGGTAAGAACAATGTGGTAGCAGATGCTCTTTCACGTAGACTTGCCACGTTGTCTCTTATGAGCTTGGACATAGACTGGAGGGCTAGACTCTTAGTAGAGTACTCCAAGGACAAGTTTGCATGTGAGGTTTTGGATGGGCAGGTGGCGGAAGACAGGTACAGGGTGGTTGATGAGATCATCTACTATAGGGATCGGATCTTCTTGACTGAGGGATCTCAGCTCAAGAAGAAGATACTCCAGGCATCACATGATTCACCATTCGCCGGCCATCAAGGGTTTACCAAAACCTACAGGGCCATCAAAGAGAGGTTCGCATGGAAGGGCCTCAAGGAGGACGTACTCCAACATATCCGGGAGTGCGACGTTTGCCAGAGGAAGAAGGGGGAGATGAGCCATCCCGCAGGTTTATTGCAGCCTCTTCCCATTCCGGAAGGAAAATGGGAGAGTATTTCAATGGACTTCATCACAGGGTTACCCATGGTACAGGGCAAGGATTGTATCTTTATCATTGTTGACCGGCTAACGAAGTACGCACATTTCTTTGCCATATCCGCACACTACGTAGCAGCATAGGTAGCCGAGTTGTTCTTCAAAGAGGTCTTCAAGCTACATGGTCTTCCTAAGACCATTGTCAGTGACAGAGAGCCGTTTCATGGGCGGGCTTTGGCAGGAGCTTTTTCGGCTAGTGGGGACGGAGTTGACACCGAACACCAGTTATCACCCACAGACAGAGGGACAGACAAAGATAGTTAACAAGTGGTTGGAGGACTACTTGCGTAACTACGTCAGTGGGCAGCAGAGAGCATGGTTGAAGTGGCTGCATCAAGGGGAGTACTGCTACAACACTACACATCACATGTCCATTGGTATGTCACCATTCTATGCTTTGTATGGGTATCATCCTTTATCTTTTGTTGACATGATGTTTGGTGATAGCAAGGCTCCGAGAGCCAAGATTTAGATCCAAGAGAGTCAGGATATCCTCCGAGCTCTCAAGGATAGCATGGCTACAGCACAAAACCAACAAAAGTTGTATGCTGACAGGGGTCGGGTGGAGAAACAGTTTGAGGTAGGGGACATGGTCTACCTACGATTACAGCCATACCGACAGTCGTCACTAAAGCAGAAGGGGGCTGAGAAGCTCAAGCACCGCTTTTATGGGCCATACAAGGTGATACGCAGGATTGGACAGGTTGCATATGAGTTGGAGCTGCCCCAAGGCAGCAAGATTCATAACGTTTTTCATGTATCATGCCTGAAGAAGGCATTGGGGCAGCAAGTGACAGTGACAGATGAGCTACCACCCATGGCTGATGAGGGGCATTTGGTGTTGCAGCCAAAGGCTATTATTGATACCAGGGAGAAGCAGCTGCGGAGCAGGACGGTCTAGGAATTCTTGGTGAGGTGAAAGAATTTTCTGGATGAGGATGCCACTTGGGAGAGTGAGAAAATCTTGCAGCATCCATCACTTCAGTTGCTTGAGGACAAGCAACATTTTGTCGGGGGAGACTGTAATATTCCAAATTAGCCATGGCTAATTGGAATATTCGATTTTGCTTAATTTTTGCCTTCTATAGTTATTTACGAATAAAAGGGTGAGGGAAAGGGACATGACTCACTTTTAGAATAAAAGTCACTTCCTAGTAGCACAACGTTGTGACTTAAAGGGGAGCCAAGGGGGCCAAAAGGGGGGGGACGCAGAAATGGAGCCCACGCAGACACTTGGAGAGACTGCGCAGTAGGGAAGAAATACGTGGCAAGAGAGGGACTGCGCTAGAGAAGGTGGGCCTTGGGATTGAGAGAGGCAAAGGTTATAAAGGAGAGAGGAGCTTCCCCATTTTGGCAGTTGGTTTTGTGCATTTGAGCTAGTCACTTCGACTTAGAGCACGCTGGCCGTTTAGCTAGTCTGCAGCACTGTTTAGTGCATTGAGTGTCTCCATTTGGAGATCTCACCCTTAGACCCGGGGGACTTCGAGTGCCTACTCGGGCAAGGTATTTCCATCAGCATTTTGGTAGTAGTTTCATCAGCTTTTCTAGTAGGAGGATTGAGCATCTTGGAGGACTGCGCAGCACTGAGAGGGATGATGCAGTTCTTTTTGGCAGGAGTTCTGGCTTGAGGGTTTGCAATAGGATTTCTGTTGGGAGATTGAGCAGGGGATTAGCCTTTGCATATTGGAGGGTTTTGGCAGAGGTTTCAGGCAGATTTCTGGAGGGTTTCATTTAGTGGAAACACAGAGCCTTGAGAGACTGCGCAGAACCCCAAGGGGGTGATTTTCGGGGGTCGGCCATTCCAGGAAAGCTTTCTGGGTTTTTCTCGGTTTCTTGAGTAGAGTCTGATTCCAAAGTTTCAGCCTTTTCTGAGGAGGGGAACAGCCCCAAGTCCTCATTCGATTTCCAGCAACAGCAGCACGACAGTGTTCCAGCAGCTAGGACGCAGATCAGTGTGAGGCCATTCCTTTGCTATTCTGAGTGTATTTCTTCACTTGCCTTGTGCAAGTCGAGGTGTCATCTTTCTGATCACCTCCTGTACTCATTTTATTGCTTAGTATAATAAAATGGCTTAGCATTTCTTGCTGCATTTCTTGAGTATTTGTTTACATTTCATGTATACATTGTTGTTTTTTGCGCTATCGTTATTTCATCTCTGTGAGTTTTTCGGCTATTATACCACTTGTACATTTTTCTCGTTGGGGTTTGCTAGTATTTGAGAAATATTCCTGGGAAGGGATATTACAACTTACGTTTTGTTGTGTATTGCGTGGATGCAGATTCTGGGTTCTCACATTCCTACAGTGCAGCAACGTGTCCCCAAGTAGAGCCAAATGTTGACCACTACGTGTCAACGACCCATAGCAGAACACCCCCTTTTTCGCAAAAGGGATAGCGCCTGATCGATGTGTCTGTGTCATCCAGCTATCATCATCAACCTAATTATCATGTTATAATGTAAACCCATTATGCATATGTGTTGTAAATAATCTCAGCAGATCTGTGTCATGTATGTAATTTCTTAGGTAAACCTATTTTTCTGATAACAATCTACATTCCGAGAGGTTTTTTGTCTCACCGATCCATTCTCAGATGGTCGGTAGAGTTTTCCTTCAGCCTTACCTCAAAGCCGGAATGAATTTTGTCACCAGGATCTTAGGCGAGTCCTAGTGTTATAAATCGAGTCTGTGTAAAAGTGATTTGGGAATAATCCTAACTATTTGGTTAGGTTATTGTATTACAAGTTGCTTAGTCTGTTGGATTATATTTGTGTCGCAGAAATAGGTAGTCTGTGAGGGTCTTTTTCAAATGGGTTTTCCCCCTTGAGATGTAAAAAATGTAAAAAATCATAATGTAAAGTGTCTTGAGGGTTAGAAAAATAATTTATCCCTTCATACGTCCTAAGTCCTAGGTAAATTTAAATTTTCCAGACGTAAAATTCGTGGATCTTTTAAAAAATTAAATCTTAACAGGTCCAGGGACTAAGGTTAATTGATTATTTTGCTATATTTTATGCCTTGGGTCCTTGGGGCTAAGTCAAAGTCACTCGAACTAGCCGTTGGGAGATTTATCTTTAAATAGGAGGTCAGTTGTCAGTTGAGATCATTCGATCTTTGAGTCGTGTGCCAAGTGAAAGCTCTCTTGTAATCTTTTTTATGAGCAATAAAGAAAGACTTTGGGGTTAATTTCTGTTGGTGTTACTCTTCGTGGAAATGTTGTAACATGTGTTATTTTCATGCATAGATTTCCTTTTAGCCATTGATGATAGCTTTATGAAGAGTGATTTAAGCACAGGTATCTTGCTTGATCACTGGGTTTGAATGGTAATTTAAGTTCTGAATATAATGGCAGGTATCTCTATTAAATCTGAATTTTATTATCGTTTTCTCGCTCTATGTTAATGGTTGAATTGAGTTGAGCAGGGAGTTAGTGATTTTTAGATCATCGGGCGTTCGGAGAAGTTTTCAGTTGGACCAGCCAACTCCCAATTAGTATTTTCCGAAGAGCCCAGCTTGATTTAATCCCAGGCTTATCATAAGAAGTTTCATTGTTGATGCATGAAGGGTTTTGGGAGAAGCACCTCCGTTTAAATTTAAAATTTCAAAAAAAAATTGTGTTGAATTGATAAATCTGGCTTTTAAGAGCCTAAGATTATCAGATCTGAGAGCGGAGTTGGACTCACACTCGCCAGATCTGGTAGATATGCTACTCCTGTGCATAGATCTGTAAATTTTTTTTTTGACTTAGGGTTTCTGGGGTTTCAATTTGTTTTGGTATATCGGGATTCTAGGTGTTTGTGTTTTCAGGAATAGGTTGCAAATCTGAAGGTGAAGTTTGATTTTGAAGCCAATTCTAGGCCCTGGAGGGTAAGATCTGGCCTCAAAACCAGCTTTTGCAAGGGCATTATTTTTGCAGTCCAAGGGTTTTAAAATATTTTAAATTTGGAAACAATATTACAAGGGTTTCATTGATAAATCTGAAGCACAAGTGTGAAATTCGTTTTCTGGAGTTTGGGATGTTTTTCCGAGGGTTTCGAAATCGTTTTTTTTAACCTTGGGTCTATTTCCCACTGGCTGTGTTTTTCTTATTCTTGCAGATTTCGGAATTTTTTTTGTTGCTGTAACCTCCCTCAATCGTTGCTCCAACTGCAAAAAACGCATCAAAAAAGCGGCTCTTTTCTCCTCTGCGTCCTAGATACATCTTCTCGAAACCCTTATGCTCACCGTATATAACCCTCTCCTTAACCTTCACAGCCTCTCAAACCGTGGCCAAACCCTCCATCGGTCCGCAGCTCCGTCAGCCCTCCTTTCCCTCAATCTGCATGCATCGTCACTGCCAAAACTTCACGTAGTCCATCCCTCTGTCTACTCTGCTTGCGTCCATCCTCCTTCACCCCTCACGCAGCTCCATTCTAGCTACACGCAACCATCATCCCCTTCCATCTTCGCTACTCCAATCCTATTTGTAGACTTTCAATCCGGCTTTCCCTTGCATTACCCTCCGCAGCTGCTTCATCGCTACTCCAGCCTTCTATCCCTTCTACTACCCTATTACCGTTGTCCAAGTCTGCAAGCTCAATCCGCTGCTTGCTCCTCTATCATCTCCGTAGCCTCCATCCACGTGCCATCATGAGTCCCTCTATCCCTGTCCGTTGTTGCTCAGCCTTCATCGTCGTTGCCCGCCAACTCCTCCGTTGCCTTCACCTGCACACACTAAACACACAAAGCACTTCTATTTTTTTTTATTTGGCTTGTATTCGTATGACTTAGTTTAGGTTTTAGACTTGATTTTTTATGTTTCATTAGAGTTAGTTTTATAACATTTCGATTTTTTAGATTTCTTCCATTGATTCAAATTTTATTTCATGTTTGATTTTCTTTTTTTTTATCTTTGTGACTTTGATATATAAATAATATATTATATATATATTTTTCATTTTTTTCATTTAAAAATTCATTAAAAAATCATAAAAATTTATAACATTAAAGAAAAATTTTAAAAATTCCTACAAAAGGGTAAAAGGGACTTCACATTCTGTCATTTTAAGAAATCCTAAAGTATTAAATCGAAATAAGTTTCATAATTAAGGGTTTTAAATTTTTTATTGGCCTCTGGCCCATTAAAAATTTTAAAAAATTATTAAATCTTTTTCGATTTATTTCGGTCACATTTAGTCTTGCTTAACATATCGAGAAATTCACCTAAGAAATAATTAAGTTGTCAATCTAAAATTTCTTCTCGGTGTCTTTTGTGCTAAGGTAAGATCTAAAGGTAAATTTTGGTGGTATTTGTCATTTCTCTATAGTTAAATGTGCTTAAATTTTTATATCTGAAGATTAACTATTTGAAAGTTGTGAGTTTCCTAGACTTGGGTCATTAAGCATAATCATTTAAATTCTAGGATCTGAACTAGTTAGCTTTTATATTTCATGCTTGATTAAAGTATTTGGATCTCTAGAAATTTAATTGCTAAGACATTGTGCATCTGTTGAATATCTTGCATCTATCTATCGTCATTGCTTGGATTATTTAATGCTCGTTACATGTTAGATATATTGCGAATATTTTCAAGCAATTGTTAAAGATTTTTATTGTGGAATTACAAATAGATCTCATTTTCTTAAGCAACAGTAGCTAATCAATTACTTGATCATTAACTCCATAAGGCACTGGTATTAATCATTTAAAGTCTAATCAAATCTTAAATCTTGCTAAGCCTTAATCAAGTATTTGATTTCCTCGCTGTGTCTCCCGAACCGGTTGATTCCCAGCTAGTTCTCCTTCATCTCATTTCTCCATAGGGTCTACCACCCTTAGCTTGTTGTAGGGAGACAGATTAAACAGAGAGATCGGGGATCAAGGTGACAGCCCCCAATCTGAGCGTTGTCGCGGTGCCTAAACACTCTGCGCGACAACACTCCTAAAATATCTTCTTGCTTAGTTGGTCTTCAATGCACTCATATATCCTTTATTTATAGTGTTTCTACGTTCACTTATGGGGCCAACTTGTAAAACTGGTTGAGCCAACCTGTATTTTGTCGCTAGGCCAACCTAGCAGAATTTTTCATATCTCCTCATTCCTATGAATTTAGAGGGAGTTCCATATATCGTTGGAAAGGTATCAAAATAAGCTATTCAATCATATATCTTATGCTCCTATTTAAGCTAGGTATATCAAGTAAAAATGGCTTCACAAATAGGGTATCCAAATTGGGAATCAAGAAAAAATTGGGTATCTAAACAATAATTTTGACATCTTGATCTTGCAATTTTCATCTTGGACATTTGTAGTCTCCCCATTCCTTTGACATCATTGACAACAATATTTCCAACATGTTGAGTGAGCTCAAGGTGTGTTCCAAGAACTTAGTTGAGACTCCTTTGGCCTGGATAGCCTTAGGATGGACACATAGAACCTATGAACCCTTATGCTTGTTTTACACTCAACCTCCATCCTGATATGATCTTATTAGGCTTGTGAGGTGGATTTGCTTGGTAGGACCCTCGGGAAGTATTTGGCTTTAGGTGTCCTAGGGTTACTTAATCCCTGAATCCTACGGAGAAGCCTCCCTTATGGTGGTTGGTCATCACCACTAAATAGAAGAGGGTTTTGGTTAATAAGGTGACAGTAGTGACACCCCAATCGTGTTGTACAACTAACTTGCTTAGTGAAAGCTTTGGACCAAGGTGCAAGATTTTGCAGCAACAAGTACCATGGTTTGTTTCATCTTCTACCACTCTATGCGAAAGGGCTCAAAGGGAAAAATGACAAGGAACACAATCAAAATAATTAGCCAAAGGATAAGCTTATTTTGTAGACAAGGAACAGGAATTGGGTTTGCATGGTAGAAATGTCAAATCTTCCAAAGGACCTAGATGTTTGTTGTCCTATGTTTCTCTGAATTAAATTAAACAGATCTGAACATATTTAATCACAAAAATGAATATTTTTGAACATGCAACAATCATGCATGAATTGAAAAATGAACAACATAAGCAATAAAAACATAAAACATAACATGTGCACAGTGATTTTCCTTTCCAAATCAGCTTATCATTCCAATAGTCAAAATTTACAAGGTACCTCCAAAGTCTATTGTAGCTTAGCAGTTGTACAGTAAACAAAAATACTACAAAACAGAAAAGAATAAATTGCTGAAATAGAAGTATGGTTCTTCTGAAGAAAGTAGCAACCACTACTGTACAACTGTATGATGTTGCTACTGTAAGGATTCCCTCTTGCTAGAGGGGATTTGCACCTTCCCTTCTCAAATGCACTGCCATCCCTCTCTTGGTCTCTGCCTCTCTTAAATGTTTCACATGTGTGTTTCAACTTCTCTTATCTTATCCCATTTATGCTTTGACAAAGATGATTGATCTCCTCAATCTTACAAACTAATTTTCCATATCTTAGCAACTAATATCCTCAATCCTTGCAACCATCTGATCTCGATTCTCAACAATGAGGTGTATGGATAAGATTAGAACAAAGTTAATTCATTAGTATTTTACTTTTTAATAATCTCTAGAATATTTCATTTAGATTTCTAACACTAGAAGAATATAGGAAATTCGACTTTCACTTGTATCTTTTTAAGTAAAATTACAAGATGATATTATTTCCCAATTTCATGAAGTGGTCACTACAAGTTGTCTTGAACTAACATTCACACGTCCACACTAACATGTGCAAGCAGCTCCTACTCAAGCTATATTTCTCAACAAGAAAGCAACAAGCAAACAAAGAGATAGGCACGCAGTTCCTAATTCACCAACAAATTAGATTTTAGAATATTTCAAGCATGAACTATCCTTCACCTTTCTAGGCTTGACTGGAACATGCAATGGAAAACTTAACTCCTCTGCCATTTTTTCAATTAGAGAACAACTCCATGCTCCTGCTGCAATTATCACAGCTTTATTGCCATATAATACACGCTTGGAGGTTTGAACTCCTTCTATGTGGCCCTTCCGGTTTGATCTGAGGAACAAAAAGTTGAAAAAGTCAAATTGCAGAAGAATTGCCTATAAAGCATGCAACTGAAACAGGCTCAAAGGATGAAAACTTTAACATCAAAAACTACGGTCTAAGATGAGTTCAAGATGAACATACGGAATACACCTTAGGAAGTGGACAGCAGGCTCTTCAAAAAATTCTTCGTATCTACCTTGGGAAGAAAATGCTCTGTTCTTCTGTGCACCACAAAATTCTTCTATGTTGAGGTGATTACATATTAGCTGGATAATTATAGAGGTGCTACAGTGTAATAGGTAGAATGCTACTAAGGTATTAATATGCTTTCAAAACTTAATATGGACATTTAATTGATGGTCACATACTTCCTGTATGAAGGACACTGCCAACTTGGCATCTATCTGGCTATCATCTGGAACAAAGGCAGCTCCTCCTTCCTTTCCAACTTCAACTGCAGGCTCCATTAGATGCATAGAAGAAGCAGAACAGAATTCCGCTCTAATACCAGCTTTAGTTAACAGCTTTACTCTCTCCTGCAAGGCAGCAGATTCTTCTGATGTTGTACCAACTAACAGGCTGCCTATACATGATGAAGACAGTAGCACCATTTCAATTAGTTGCGGGATGTGAACTAAGTATTTCGCTGGTAATAACATGGAATGAATAAATAGGAGCTCATGGTAAGTTGATGTTTTGCAATTCAGCATCATCTCAGAGTTCTTGTTCCTTGAGCAGTTTGAAACTTTGATGCCAAGATTGTTTGTTGCAAAATTCATCTTTGAATATAGAGCTATAGAGTTTGTGTCTAAGTTACCAAACTCAACTTGAAGAATAACTTAGTGAAGCCAAAGAGTAAGAGTTAACATACTCGATGGAAAACTTGGAAGTTGACTGTCCCAGAATTAAACGAAAAAATAACACCAAAAAAATTTCGTTCCTATAAAAGTTTGCAACTTTACAATGTCCATATAATTAAAATTTTCAAATAATAACTCATTTGAATGGATATCAAAACCGCCATGAATAATGGACAATTGATGTGTCTTTCAGCGGTCTACTGAAATTGGATCAGTAAAACAACCATTCAGTGAGTGTTTCTTTTGTGCTTTCTACCTCTTTTTATAGACAGACGGCCAACTCCAACTTGCAAGGCTCACAAGTCAAGATTTGCCGAGTCAATCTATCTCAGGGTTAACTTTGCAATTTGAGTCATACAGAGAAATCAAACTCACGAGTATGAGTTGGGGCCAAGTCAACCTCTGAGAAGTTGACCTGTCTTAGTCTTCTCAAATAAGAGAGTCGTCAAACCAAGGGGTAACCTGAGACTCTGAAGTGTCTGGTACCACCGTTTCTATATTCATGAAAACGGAACTAGTAACGACTGATAAGACCTACTTTATCATAAGCCTAGGTTCCTTCCAACGATCATTAATCAACATTACTAACCTGTTTTCTTCCATCCCAATAATTTCAAAGGCTCTAAGCCAGAAGCTTCTACTTCCTGCACAAATTCCTCCCACAGCTGTTTGCTTCTTGCTTCCAACTCCCATTTGTCACTCTCTGGCGTCCTGTATCCCATCCAGATATATCCCTGACCTGGTTAACAGATTTATTATGGCAGTGAGAGCAGTTGCGATCAAATATTATTGATTCTTAATTATAATTTATAAATGAGATTGGCAGTTCCATAGTAGCCTGCTCATTCTACTATTCATGCAGAACAAAGAATCACCTGTGTGTGTGTTTGTCTATTTACTTGTTGTTCTTTGAAGGTTTTACAGGCAGAGAAAACATTTCACTGCAAGAAAATACAAAACACAACCAGGATTCGTGAAAAGAGAACACAAATATACACACCAGCACCAGTCGCGCCTGCACAGGACCCTCTCGCATCAACGATTGCGACTGAGAAATCAGTGTTCAGTAGAAGCTGCCTAGCAATGGTCAAGCCGATGATACCAGCCCCGATAATGACAATATCAAAATCCAACTTCTCCGATGCTCCTGGACTATAACTATACTCTGAGCTAACCACAGATTTTGAAGGCCTTGCTCCTCTAATTCTGTTTTTAAACACAGAACCATCAGTGTTTGCAGAGATACCACTGACGCGAAAATGCGCTCTCTTCATCTTCTGGTGAAGGTCAGCTCCATTCTTGATCCTGAAAAACCCTGCTACCGTTGAAAAATCACAAGGATTTTGTCTGCAGAGAGGAGAAAAACTGAAGCAATCCCCTGAAGATAGTGTTGAAGGAGAAATTAAACCTGCCATCTCTAAGTATGTCAAACACCAAATCTGCAGAGCGTTTTGATAATCCCAAAACGAAGAACTATTTCTTCATTAAAAATCTTAACTGACTCATCAAAATACAAGAGTGTACAACGGTGAGTTTTAAGTTTCTTTAATGAAATGGGATTCAAATGCAGAGGTAGGAGCAGAATTTTGTGAATGCACAGAGACACAGCCAGGTTTGTTCATTTACGCGAAGGCTCCGTTGGTAAAGGGAAGGATCGTTAATGGCATTACTATATCCGGTGTAATATGCGCTTCGTTAATGGCATTACTATATCCGGTGTAATATGCGCTTCGTTAATGGCATTACTATATCCATTTTTTTATGCTAATCTCACCAATTGGTCAACCAAATAACACCTATAAATTTGGTTTTCGGGTTTGCAGTGCAATATTGATACACACCTCAGTGAATGTTTGCGAGAGGGCAATTTAGAACTTTCAAACACAATTATAAAGAACCGTGAAGTTGAAAGTGTTTCAGAGCTTGTGGGAAACACGAGCAGACAGTGTTTCGGAGTTCTCTTATAATGGTTTGTTTCTTTTCCGTTCAAGACCTGATTATAGGGGTAGCCCACGTGGAGTTCAGTTTTATTATGGGAGGGAAGAATAAATTGTTAAGTTAGCGGAACCTATAAAATTTAATAAATTGTTAAAATTAGTTAAATACTAAAGTGATGTATAAGATTTTTTGTTTTTATAGTAGGGATTTTATTAGTGTTAAGTTTATTAACATATACATACTCTATTCCTTCTAGTTTCGAACTTGACTCTACCCTTTCTAGTTTTGAACTTGTGATCTTTTAAGAGTACACACTTGCTCTTAATCATTATCAATATATATGGAGTTATCCTTTCATTAATGGGCCACTTGTCCGATAATGTACTTGGTCAAATCTGATAGGTGGGATATACTGCCATATGCATTAATGGACAGATATACGTCCTACACATTAATGGATGGATAGCTCCATATATATTGGTTGTCAAATTGTTCATGGTATTTTACCTCTGCACATTAATGGATGGATAACTTCATATATATTGGTTGTCAAATTGTTTATGGTATTTTAGCATCAGAATTATTCATTGGTTTTCATTATTAGCTAGTTGAGCCCAGTTTTAATATTGGATTGTTTTCATTGGTTTTCATGATTAACCAATGGAGCCCAGTTTTAATATTGGATGGAAGAATAATTTGTTCATGGGATTTTAACTCCAAAATTGTGATACCCACTGGATTTCATTATCAACCCATTCCATGAGGAACTTAAGACTTAGTGGACATTAAACCCCGCAAAAACCAATTAATCTATACCCATGGGTTATATTTCTATGTTGGATTTGATTTATTTCATGTTAATATTTGCTATATACCAAACCATAAACATATATGAACATCAAAACACTTACCTGGTGATATATCTTACATTGCTTAGATTTAAAAAATCATAAAAATTAACTAAATTATAACTTTTTAATTATAAAAAAGAATTAAAATATAGTTGACCATATTACATTTAAAAATTATATAACTAGTACATCTATATATATTAAATTTTTGTAAATGTTTATAGGCATCAATCCATAATAAATTTAAAAGCACTTATTCATCATATGTCTCACATTGCTATTATAAAAAATAATAATAAATAAAATAAAATAATAAAAAAACCAACTAAATTACTAACTTTATTATTATTATTATTTAGAAAAATAATAATATACAAGTTATATAATTAAAAAACATGGAACAAGATTCTTAACCATAAAGATTTACCATTACTTTACCATGGTGGTTCTTAATATTGTGAGCACATGCCCAAAAAACATTCATATAACATTTTTTAATTAATCAATTTGATTAAAAAGACAAAAGGTGCATAAATGCTTTGGAGATCATCTCAACTTTTGATTTGTGTATATTATTATGAATATTGTAGAATATTTCATTTAGCTTACATCTCCATCATCCTCTTAATAATTATTGATAATTACATTAAAATTCTGGAAGCTCTATTCAAAAATAGACACACCTATTAGCATAATAAGATTCATAGCCATAGAGATTTATATACCATGGGCCAATATTATGGCTTACTAATATCACATACCGAAAAAATCATAACTCATTTTCAAATAACATTTTTTAATTAATTGATTTAAAAAACAAAAAAAAAAAAAAAAAAAAAACCAATAACTATTTTTAAAATAAATCTCAAACTTGAATATGTGACCATGGAGATTTACATACCATGGGCCAATATGATGACTTACTAATACCAAGTGCCCAAAAAACCTAACTCATTTTAGAGTGACATCTTTTTAATTGTCGTCTTTAATGAAAAAGGCAAAAAGTGCATAACTATTTTTAAAATAAATCTCAACTTTGAATATGTGACTATTAGTAATAATATTATAGAATATTATATTATATTTGGTGAAGATTAAATCCTTACCATCTACCTAATAATTATTGATAATTAAATTAAAATTATGAAAGTTATATTTCAAATAGACAAGTCTCTCAGAGTAATCAATAGTAATTGCTATTTGATTCAATATTAGTTCAATTTTCATCAAATATTGAAATCTTTTAATTTTGAAGAAAAAAATATATATATATATTATATATTTTTCAATATTATTAAAAAATCATTTTTCAAATATTTGATTGAATCATAATTTGTATGTAGTTTGGTGTATTGTGCTTACATATAATGGATAAATGTTGTAATTTGCTATTTTGAGGTAATATAAATTAACTTAACAAAAAAAACAAATTACATTGAGATACTCCACACACACCAACTAATTTACACCTCATGGGTTATATTCCTATACAACTTGAGTGCGCCTAATGGTTAAGAGCATGTGTTTCCTCCTAAGAGGTCGCAGGTTCAAAACCAGTGGGGGTAGAGTAAACTTAGCAGTCAAATTGATGCACGAAGGTTGGTCCCTTGTCCCACAAACAAGGGGGTCTCATACACCAATTTAGTGTTTGGCTTGGCTATGACCTTAAAATTGAATAATAAAAATAAAAATAATTATTAACACAACTATAGCAATTAATTTAGATGTTGCTCACTATTAGTTCAATTTTCATCAATTCAATACTTCAATTCTCAATCTTGACTAAACATTGAATTTTTTTATTTTGAAATAAAAACAGTAAAATTAAAAAAAAAAAAATATTGGATTGAATCAAAACTTAAGGTTTTATTGCAGTCTTCGCAAAACACAATGCCATGAATATTTGGGGCATCTAACAACCTCACAAAAAAATTGTGTTGATTTGGATGTTGATCACTATAGTTCAATTTTCATCAATTAATACTTCAATTTTCAATCTTGACTAAACATTGAATTTTTAATTTTGAAATAAAAATAATAATATTAAAAAAACAAATCAATTATTTGATTGAATAAAAACTTAAGGTTTTATTTCAGTCTTCGCGGAATACAATGCCATGAGTATCTGAAGCATCTAACAACCTCACAAAAAAATTGTGTTGTTTCCAGTGTTAACGGAACATGGTAGTGTCCTCCACTTACCAATTTCCAATACAATTTTTTATTAAAATATAAATAATAATTAACTAATTTTAAGTTCACAACAAAGCTAGACACCAAATTGGTGTATGATATTACCGTGTTTTTCAAACAAGGGATCCACCTCTATTTGACTACTAAACTATACATAGGTGTACATACTCTCCACACTTTTAATAAAAGACATCAAGTAAATTTTCCTATTTTCTAACTTTATGTTTGCTTGTCACTTTTGATTTGGCTTCCAATAAAGTGGTTTCATGCCTCCTCTAGATTTGACAAATTATATATAAATATATATTAGATTGATACGAAGCCAATGGATTTTCCTATTTGCATTCCCTCATATTACCATGTTCAAACTTAGTTCACTAGGCAATCTTACAATGCCAATGGATGTGCACATGCTTCTTGATATTTCTAGTTAGATGCAAATTATCACAATTTTGTTCCAAGTGAGCAAGTTACATCAATCCATTCATAACCCGTGCCTTTTCCTTTATATGCGTAGAATTTGCTTCGTACTTCAATTATTCTCATATGAATAGATATAATAGTGCATAATCATGGGTGTAATCAATCCATGTAATACAGAAAATTCAAGTGGGAATGGGTCTTGCAAGGGAGTTGTGCCATCCATCTTATTATGAGAGTAACATTACATGGAGATTCTCAGGTATTGGAGCATTTCAATGTTATGATAAGGGAGAGAAATTTGTTTTTTTGGTTGAATTTCGCTTTAGTTATGTTTTGCTTTTAATATAGAGATATAATATATGGTATATTGATTTTTAAGCATTTAGGTCAATGCCCTTTATTACTAGTTTGGATATTTTATTACTAGTTTGGATATCTTTGTATTGCAATTTATGGTCTCTAATTTTGGAGTCACAACTAAAGATATGGGCAAGGAGTGGGTTGGGGAGTCCACGTAACATGGAGCACTACAATAACTAGCCTAAAGACACACCATTTTTCTAGAGAGATGGTGGATAGAACAATCCTTATGATGATTATTTTTTAAGTGGTATTTTGATATGCTCGCTGATCATGGAGAGAGAAACCTAACAATAGTTGAAGCCATTTTTTGTGGCACTAGGACCAAAATTTCCGGTAAAGTGCTTGGTATTCATTAATATTATGGAACCAGATTTCATGCCCATGAGCTTATTGTTGGAATTTATAATACCTGGTTTAGAGATATGTATATGCTAATAACTTCCATGTTGTGAGACATGGGATGATTTTCAATTTACTTAAATTGAAATGAATGATTGGCAACAACTAAGAGATGTACAATGTTTCCCAGAGAAGTTGATCAAATAAGTCATCTTGGAAACTCGAAAAGCAGGTGTATGTCTTGCAGGGGAGAATGTCAATCTGCCACTACTAGAAGATGGTCAAGGCACAACAGTTAAACCCATGTGTGCACTTGCTTATTTGAAAATGAGCAAGAATTTATTCCATCCTAAAAATTGGAGGTTTATTTTTTTTTTTTTTTTTTTTTTCAATTGTTAAAAAATTGGCACAAGGAGAGGATGTCATAAATTCTCGTGAACAAGAACAAAATGGTACAAACACAATTTTCCATACTGGTGGGCCATTCTTCCAAGACATTGTTGCACTGCTGCATAACTAGCTCGAAAGCATGCTTGTAAGCATTTTAGCATACTACTTATTTCGTACTTTTAAAAATTTCATGATTTATTTTTAAATCTGTATAGAGGTCATGTTCTATAGACTACAACGCTTGTCCATTCGGCCATTGCTCCTACTACATTCGATTTCTGTAGTGACAAGTTACACGCTAGCATGTAACCAATAGATATATTTGTTTTACACTATCTTAAATACTATTAAGAAAATGTAATGTGTTTTTTTGACACATTATAATTATAATATCTATAAATAATTATTAGATAAAATATAGTTCTTTGTTGTTTTGTAATGTGTATATATACATAATATCATATGGTTAGTAGATACAATTTCATTATTTATTTGTAGTTTTAAATGTATATGCACTTTCGCTAATGTTTTAATTAAAATATTTCTATTCACAAATTAAAAAAAACACGCTTATTAAAATCATTATTTTTTATTATTTTAGAAAAAAAATATCCAAATTAGTAAACCCAAATCTCATCTCATAAATTGCGAAAAGAATTTGTTCTCTTTTTAAAAATTGAGCTAACAAAGCTGAGTTCAAGTGTAGATCCATACCATTTTGGAAGCTTTATTGTAACTCTAAGCTAATACCAATTGCTTTCTTGGAAGCTCTGATATAACTATTGGTTTGCACCAATTGCTTTAAGAGGCACTCAGTATGTTTCACTCGTAATCGTAAAGCACCGATATTATGTTTCAATCATAACGTAACGTACTCATCTTACCCATGTTTCAACCATAACGTAACGTACTTATCTTTGCGTTCCAAGCACCCATGTTTATATAGCCGTCTATTTTCCAACTTCCATCTGATGCTTTTGATAGTTCATGTTTTTCACTAACTTTTTCTTATGAATTATACATAATTCAATTTCAATTTCATAAGGGGTTTATGTTCTAATTCCATGCTTATGAAGTTCAAATTGCTTATAAGATAAATTTGGCTCAATGCTTATGAGCGCTTATTTTCTAACTTTATACTATTTAACATGCAGGGACTAAATTGCGTGTCGAGAGTTTGTCCATATAAACCAATTTGAACCGGTGTACTCCTCAATGCATTGTTAAACATCTTTTTTGTTAAAGCCAAGATGCACAGTAGACAAAATAATATACACAGCTATTAAATCATGCACAGGAGACACAGCAGATTAATGTGGTTCACCCAATCAATCTGGGCTACGTCCACTAAATATAGGCATCGACAATCTTTATTAATCAAACAGGAGATTACAAAATTAATCAAGTTCCTCACAAACTCTCACACACAAAAACAATCTGTATGGATACCTGTTTTATAGCTAGGAGAATCTAACTGCCTCATAAATCCTCTCACATCAAATCGTGGATGCATTAACTCTCTCCCAATAGCCTGGAGCTAATCTAGCAACAAATTCTTATTGTTGTCACACACTGAGATTTTTGCCTATTTTATTAAAACAGAAAATCTCAACAATCTCCACCTTTACAATAATTAGCCTGATGCCCTGTTTCTTTATTATTTTATCTTTTCTGCAATCCATGAGAAGCCAAACACCAACGTAGCTTCTCTAACAAAACTGGTTTCGTGAACATGTCTACACAATTCTCCTTTGTATGCACCTTTTCAAGAGAGACTCCCCTTTCAGTGATAACTTGTCTTACAAAATGATACTTGATCGGTAAATAGATGCCTCGTTGATTCACTATAGGCGCCGGGGATTCTTAGCCAAATGTATTGCACTTTGACTGTCAACCAAATAACTTGATGTTGTCCTGCAACCTAACCAAATTCACCAACAGAACCTTCAACCAAATGCGCTTCTTTGCAAGCAGAGAAGCAGCAATGTAATTGTTTGCTTCAGTAGTGGATAAAGCAACAATGTTTTTGTAGCTTGACATCCAGCTAATAAGCTCCACCTGCAAAGAGTAAAGAACATACCCTGATGTGACCTTCTCTTGATCCAAATCACCTGCAAAATTGGAATCAGGCGCGGGAAACATTATCCGCAAACAAATTCACTACTCTTATTGTAAGTGATCAAATAGCTACTTGTGCCTCTCTCAAATAGCCGAGCACCCATTTACGCGACCAGTGTTCTTTACCCGGATTTGCCATATACCTGCTGACAACCCCAACTACATGTGAAATATCTGGTCGAGTACAAACCATCGCATACATTAAACACCCTACTACATTTTCATATGGAATTCGAGACATATAATCCTTTTCTTCATCTGTATTAGGACATAAACTCGAATAAAGCTTGAAATGGGAAACGAAAGGGACTGACACAGGCTTCACATTACTCATACCAAATCTCAAAAGTATTTTCTCAATATACTTCTGTTGTGATAGCCATAGCTTACCATTGCTCCTGTCTCTAAAAATCTCCATGCCCAAAATCTGTCTT
>APFE031049587.1:2219-27037 GCA_000404065.3 Pinus taeda | reverse complement strand
ATTCTTTATGGATACACATGTGGTTTGATGCACTGGAATCTAACAACCAATGTTGATCATGATTTGACACATTAACTGATAATACTTCATCACTCATACCTGAACCAGATGTCGAACCTGTATTTGTCGTATTTGCCTCCTTCTTCTCTGTTGAAGAATATGCTTTAGAAGTTTGTTGTTGTCGCTTCCAGCAGTCCTTCTTTAAATGCCTTGATTTGCCATAAAACCAACACTTTAGCTTAATCTTCTTCCCTTTCGACTTTGAACATGAGTCGCTCGGCCTAGTGGAGCGTCTTTCTTTCAAATGACCTCTAACCATCATGGCTTCTGATGTAGAGGTTTCTGAATGCGACCTTCTCCTTGTTTCTTCAGATAATAAGGATGCAACTACATCATCAAACTCAATAGTTTCTGATGAACTAAGACTTATAGAAGTAACAAAATGATCCCATGACTTGGGCAACGAGCACAATAAAGTAATAGCTTTATCCTCGGATTGAATGTTTACTTCTATACTTTGTAATTGCATAAGAAGAGTATTAAAAGCATTTAAATGATCAACAATCAATGTACCTTCCTTCATTCGCAAACTGTACAACTGTCGCTTCAGGAGAATCCTATTGGTTAAGGATTTGGTCATGTACAGTTTCCCCAGTTTCGTCCACAAACCAGCCATTGTTGTCTCTGACACGACATTAAATAGGACATCATCCGCCAGACTCAGTCGAATAGCACTAACTGCTCTTTCATCCATCTCGTCCCACTCATCATCTGTGATGTTGTAAGGTTGTTTGGTTTTACCCATCAACGCCTTTGCCACGCCTTGTTGGACAAGCAGATCATGCATCTTCACCTTCCAGATCTCGAAATTATTTTTGCCATTAAACTTCTCAATTTAAAACCAGGCACTCTGAGTTTTCGCCATCTTGTATCAACCAAAAAACACAATAATCTCCAACTCCAACTTTTAAATACCAGAAATTAATATATATCAAAAAACTGCCTATGCCTTATATTACATTGCCTTTGCTTAAAAATATATATATATATATATATATATCTATATCATTTGCTGTGCAAATTCCGCGGCAATGCCAAAACAAAAAACTCAGATTTTCTAGGCGCACCACAAAACTGAACCTCAATCAAAATAATACCAGTGCTTATGCCTAATATCATGTTTACCAAAAAACACATCATGTTACTTTCAGTCGATCGTAATCATAATGATTTAAAAGTTTTAGAAGGATGCAAATATCCTTAGGCTCTCTCGGCTCAATCCACGATGCACTAAGCCAAGCATCCTTCACTGGCTCCCATACGATCTCCACGAAGGTATGTATATATATATCACCGCAGACGCAAGGCAGTGTAGTATATATATATCAGCGCAAATGCAAGCCGATTCATGCACCAGTCACATACGATGCCAAAATTTCATAACAAATAAAGCAAAGCGACTCCTGCCAAAGAAAAAATTGCTTTAAACAAATGAAAAAAATCATTTCTGAGATGAATCGACCGCTTACTCTAAATCATATTCAGCTCTGTCATAAAAGACTCCACACACAAAACAGTGGAGATACGCTCCATGCATAGAACAAACGATCTCCACGCAGGTGGAACAAATACCTCCACGCAGTGTATATATACACTCCACCAATTGTCATACGCCAGCAATTGTCATACGCACCACTTCAACGCACCAGCAGGTACGCAATATCACGCAAAACCTCCAACAACGCACCAACAGGTACGCAGGTCCAATTTGCTCTGGTATACGCACGCAGCTAGCGTTGATTTTTGCAAAACGCACCTTCTGCAACAAACTGCGCCAATTCCAAATCACTTGCGCAAATTCCTTTATTACGCTACAATGGAGCGCAGTTTTATTATGTGTTTATGGTTGGGAGCGCCGTTCAGCCAACCACACAAACGTAGAGAGACAGCCAATGAATCGCACGGCACCTCCGAACAACCTTCACCACTGTTGCCAGGCACCACCTAACAGCACGCAGGACTTTCAATCCACAGTACCGCCGTATCGTTGCGCACTCCTCCAACTTGCTCTGATACCATTTGTTAGAGCCAAGATGCACAACAGACAAAATAATATACACAGCTATTAAATCATGCACAGGAGACACAACAGATTAATGTGGTTCACCCAACCAATCTGGGCTACTTCCAACAAACATAGGCATCGACAATCTTTATTAATCAAACAGGAGATTACAAAATTAATCAAGTTCCTCACAAACTCTCACACACGAAAACAATCCGTATGGATACCTGTTTTATAGCTAGGAGAATCTAACTGCCTCATAAATCCTCTCACATCAAATATAGGATGCATTAACTCTCTCCCAACAGCCTGGAGCTAATCTAGCAACAAATTCCTATTGTTGTCACACACTGAGATTTTTGCCTATTTTATTAAAACAGAAAATCTCAACATTTTTAAAATATATATATATTTTTAATGGTGTATTTTGTTGTTTTTAACCTTGATATAATTTTAATAAAAATGTAAAATGATGTATTATAGTAATAATTTATTTTATTAGAGTGATGTTTTAATAAGATTAATAATAACAATTTATTTTTTGAGTTATAATTTAGTGAATAATTAATTTTATGTATGAGATATTTTGTTTATAACAAAGGATAAGGAACTCCTTCTAAATAATTATTTTATTAAATAATTTATAGAGTTGTACACACCATATTTCTTATAAATTCAAACTTACAACTTTAAAGGAGAAAATACATATTTCTCCATCAATAGGTACATTAAAAGTTATTAAATCTTCATTTAATTTTAAAATAAAAGATTAAAGAAAAGATAAAAGAGGAGGCCACCACGTCAATTAGGGTTTTGTTTTTAATTAGTTATCTAGCATTATAAATTAATTAGAGTGTTTTTTAAGGTTCACTTCAAATAAATGAAAACAAAGAATTAACCATGGAAATCACATTGGTAAGTTAATAATCTTAAGTGTCAGAAATGAAAGAAAGAGAGAAATAGAAGTAGCTCACTCACAAGAATGTTCATGTACACGTTGAAACTACTTTGGTTGAAGATGAGATTTGTGGCAAGGCCTCGAGAGAGTGTTCCATCATCAATTAAGCATACATGTTTAACAATTTACTTAGCACCAAAACGCAGGGAAAAGTCAAGGAAGATTCAACCAATGAACCCTTAATTAAGTGACCCAAATTAATTTAGATCGTTAAGGGCCCTAAATCAAACATCTAAAGTAATGTGAGGCCAAATAAGTGGTTAAAGCCCCAAAACATGTACCACATAGTAATCAGGTGTTCCAATAGGTGCACCAAAGGGATAACATAACGAAAATCAATGAATAAAGGCCAAAAAAGAGAGCAAGAAAGTGGCAAGAGACTCTATTTGACAATATGCCATTTTTTAACCCTTGGAATATATTGGATCAAATAGTCTAAATTTAAAATGTGTAGTTATAATGATAAGCTAGTGTTGTCAATGTTGTAAACACGCGTATATGGATTCCTAATGCAGAGCCCAAAACCAATCACCCAATTAGTGAGTAGATATATATGTAAATGAACTTATATGGACTATGTGGTAGGCTACCATCGTGAACACAAACCTTTGTAAATGTCAATTTGGAATATGATATATAATCTTGCAATATGGTTGCGAAGAGTATAAGAGGGGTCATGATTCCTCAAGAAGTGGGGGAGGAAAAAGTGTTGTTTTAATTGTTATTTCTCATACACAAAATTGGCGACATATCTAATTAAATGCAACGTCTAAAACCTGACATAGAATGACATGGGGAGTGGAAGTATTTTAATTGTTGGCATTCACCCCAATGTGAAGGAAAATGAATTCCAAGTGAGAACTATCGAAGACACCATCTAATGTTGAAATTCAAATGGATTATTGAGTTTCTTAATCATGGTAATTACTTGTGAATATTTTTCATTTAGTTATTACTTCATTCATTATATCATCAAGAAATTGCACAAATGCAAAGCACAAAAGACAAGAAACCATAGATTAGGCCAGAGGCCAGGGCAAAACCAACAAGGGGTAAACCCATCAATCCTTTCCTTATATATTCTTTGTCAACAAGAGAAATACAAGCCCTAACTAGAAGATCCAATTTCCAATTCAACCCTCCACCAAAAATCAACATGAAGTTTGTACAAGAAACTTGCTTCATCATAGGAGAATGTGCCTTTCTGAAGCTTGTATCATCACAGGTAATGTGCCTCACTAAAATTTTCATTGCCAGAGAGAACATCACAAAGATATTGTACTTCTGGAAACTCGCAACATTACAAAGATAATGACTCTCTTGTAGTTCACAAACATCATAAATAATGGTCCTCCTCTAGCCTGTCTTCTCATAGAAATCTAGCATCTTATTAAGCTCGTGTACCACAAAAATGGAAGCCTCAAATGTCTAAATTTATTTTTCACGGATGTGCATTGAATTGCTTTCTTAGTGAATGATTAAATATCCCAATATATAGTTGTTTCTTTATGTGAAGGATCACATCCTTTAAGTTGACTGACTTTTCTTGTGGGAGTGCCAACTTGGCAGATTGGAGATACAAATGACATTTACAAAATTCAATTTTTTATTTCTTTTCATAGGGTGATGAAGAACATTCCCCTTTCCTTTTTCTTTTGACCAAAAAAAAGCATGAAGAACATGCCTGATAATAATAATAATAATATTTCTTCTTTTTGTTTTTACATGAAATATATATTGATATAAGTACAATAATTATGAAGACCAAACCTACTTACAATTTCAACACTCCCTCTTAACTAGCGAGGTATTCATAACGACTTTCGGGATATTCTCAAGTTGATAACTTCTATAAGAAAGGATCAAGATTGATAAGCATTAATGATGACAACATCATCATAACCAACATTGTCAAAATAATAAGGCCTTGACAAGTTCACTCTATATCTCCTCTACATCAGAGTACAATGTTGGGAGGCATTAATTTGAACACCACCGCCTCCTAAGGCACATACCCCACCTAGGTGTTCTAAAGGTATATCCTCACAAGACCATTTCCTAATCCCAAGGAAAATTTTGTCTTTTGGACCATTCTTTACCAAGACCATGTACTCGAATCTTATGATTGTTAGTTCTGGTCATAATACATGACTCAAGAATGTTTGTCACTGATGCTTATCAAATCCACCATTCTCCCTACCAGTGTTCATGCACTAGACTTATTGTAGTTAGTCCTAGCCATAGTACATGACACATGGAGAACACAGTGTCCATCCTCGCTCCCTCTCAAATAGGGAGGAGATATCTGCAAGCCCATGCTTGTTGGAAAAATATTCATCCTTTCCTTTAGAAAGGAACTTCATTAAAGCATCGACTATTTGTTTGTTAGTGGAGATATACTTTAGCTTCATGGCTCCATTCTACATCATGTCACGAATTATAATGTGCTTCGACCTTCCTGGTTCTATGAAAATCTTCATATAGCTTTTCTCAATGTTGGCTTATATGGGCCTAACCCAGGTTCGGAAGAGTTATTTATCCAAATAAATCCCGCAACTACAGGCCCTTTCGGCAACAGCCCACGGAGCGTGGACTGAATTCTCACCCGAGGTAGCAGGGGAGGGTGCTGGAACCAGGTTTCCGCACCCTTGGGATGTCTTGATGTGGTCTGGAAGTTTTGTACACCGTTTTGTAGCCTCGCGCTGCTCTGCTTCCGCGCAGATCCGAACCAAGGCTATTCCTCAATACTAATTACTTAATGAGTTATTATAGATCCGATCTACTTATGAGGGTATTTAAGCAAACATTTAATCAAGATAACCAGTGTGCGCATTCAAAAGAGATACAGATTTGCATTAACCCAGAACATAAGCATACACATATAGGTTCAACATAACTATTAATCATAAATCAACCAAATCCACAATAAATCAATCTAACACAGTAAATTGGAATCAACTTATCTTTATTCAATTCTTTCGTTAATGCAAACAGATTTGCCCTGCACACTCAGCTGCAGGGGTCTACGCACACAGCTGCGGACTCTACCAGGCCTCTACGCACATAGCTGCAGAGCCTCTATCTACCACCCAATACCCTCGACTTGGACTTACAGACGCACAAATCTTCACAAACCCATAGTACTATCATTCATTTTCCATTCACCAAAAAAAACTTCTTTCTATCCTTAGAGCCCCGCTCTATTTATACATTCCCATGGTTTGTGAACCATGGGTAGGCCGACTTACTCCCTATTATTCTATATTATTTCTTGGGCAAACAACCCTTTGACTCGACCTTTTACACTTCGCGCTCCACATATTTCAGAGTTTTATAATATTTTTCGCCTAACTTATAGGCTCTCAGCCCCAAACTATTACGCGAGACCTCCGCTACCCAACAGTGCCCCAAGACAATCATCGTGACTCGTCCCGAGTCACTTGGTGTGGCAAGATGCGTTGCCTTGGCTTTGTGGTTCACCTCCCTCTGAGTGACACTCTTTGTCCTACTACTCCTTCGCTGTCTCCTACAACACTTCGTCCAGTTCCTGCTTCGTGGTTTCTACTAGTTATTGCAACCGATAATTATCATTATGCTCTGCTCGGTTAACACAGAACACCCCCTCATAGAATTTTAGCTCTAGTGGGGGAATCGCATACGGGACCTCCTTGTACCAACACAACCATTTCTTTTCTTCGTCACGTCTCTTCACACTGTCTGTTGCAATTTGTATTGCAATTTTGCAAGACCCTTGCTGCTGTTTGTGAGATCCCAGTCCTCAAGGTACATCAGAGATGACTTATTAACTGCACTTCCACCATTGGTCTCCGTATTTCTGTCCTTTCCCCTATCTTTCATGGTTCGCCAACCAGCCCTTGAGCGAGGCTACGGCATTCAGACCAGTTCTGCTTCGTGTCTACCAATTTTTGGTACATCCCCTCTCGTCGATGTTGAACTCTGCATGGTGCCTACAGTTGTCCACACCATATTCTTCAGAAATCCCTGCATCTTCATCGGTCATATCATAACCTTCGAGCTTACTCCTTGTGCATAGATAATGAAGAGTTCCATAGTGGTAGGAAGGCACAACAACTTACGGTTCTCAGAAATTCAACTCGCTCGGTGGATGCCCCCCTGTGATTTATAAGCGTTTCGAATTTCAAATTCTCTGGCTTCCAGCTTTTCTAGTAACCTTATGTTCAACCTGTGGTAGATCGTTCCATATCTTGCTCATGCCCCTTCTCTTAATTGCCCGCCATCCGCTCCCTTTTGCCATGATGCAGACATCTTGTCATGAACAGTGACATCAAAAGTCACATCTCCTTTTGTCAATGCGTCAGCGCAACCCTTTTCACGTAATTGCGACCCTTGCAATAGGCCAAATCTACGTGCACCCTGGCGGTCACACATCTTCCCCCCAAACTGCTTTATCATCTTGCACTCTCTTTCAACTGGCTGGAGTGGTGAGACTGTCCTTCGGGTCAGGCGGTCGTCCCACCCGTGTAGAGCTTCAGGTGACTGCCATTCACTCTTCCCGGGAAGGGGTCTCCATTGAGCTTGGCAAGCTAGAACGCGCCCCCATCGGTAACTTCTTTGATGACATAGGGTCCCAACTAATGCATTCAGAGTTTGCCAGGGAATTTCTCGAACTTGCTATCGTAGAGTAGTACTATATCATTCTCCTTGAATGTGCGTACCTTGATATGGCGATCATGCCACACTTTCTCTCACTATTTCTATACTTGTTGATGGAATCTGGCCAAAAACCGATCCTCATCCAGTTCCTCTAGTTGCGCAAGCCGTTCCTCCAAAGTCCCACGGTCTACCATGCCTGTTATTGCCACTATTCGTAGACTAGGTAAAATGTATTCCATGGGCATGATGGCCTCCTTACCATAGACTAACTAGAAAGGTGTCTGGCCTGTCAACTTCTTGCACATGGTTCAGTACGCCCATAACACAGTAGGGATGTGAAAGTCCCAGTCGTTTCGATGCGCATTACAGACCTTGGTCAATGTAGTCTCCAAAATTTTGTTGAATGCTTCAACGGTCCCATTCGCTTGCGGGTGGTATGGCGTACTCTGTTGATGATATATTTGGAATTCCCCAGTGAGTGCACTGATCGTTTCATTCAAAAAGTGTGTGCCCCGGTCGCTCATGAGAATTTTGGGACATCCAAACCTTGTCAACATGCTCTCGAACAAAAAATTTCCAGCTGTAGCAGTTGTGTAGTCCTTAACCGACTGTGCCTCTGCCCACCTAGTCAAATATTCTGTCGTGGTGATGATATAGCGCGCACCCATCTTCCCTCGAGGTGCGATAGGTCCTACGAAGTCAATTTCCCACTTCTCGAATGGCTGTAGCGTCATCTGTGGTTTGACATTTCATCCCTCCGTGATGGTTTCCCGGTCCGTTGACAGATGTCGCAGGCTTGACAGTATGCTTTCGAGTCCTGATGTAGAGTTGGCCACCATAGTCTTGCACGAAGAATCTTTTGTGCTGTAGGGCGACCTGCAAAATGGCCTCCAACCACCCTGCCATGTGCTTCGACCAATATTTGTCTGCGTTCGAATTCAAGCACATATCTACGTAAGATTTCGTCGTTGCCCATTTTGTAGAGATGCCCTAAAATAACGGTAAAGTTTGCTGCACGTATCACCAATTCTTTCTTCTGCTGAACAGAATATCCTTGCGGTGCGGTTCCTGTGGTTAAGAAGTGGATTATGTCCTCAAAATGGCCATCCGCAACGCGCACGGCATACAACTGTGCATCTGGGAGTCCTTCCTCTGAGTTTGTGGGCTCCTCGCCATTCTCAATTCGGGACAAATGATTTGGGCCTGCGTTGAGACATCCCGACTTTATGACGACTTCGAAGTCATATTCTTGAAATAACAGCAACCACCGACAAATGCGCCCTCCCAACACAGGCTTATTCACTAGGTATTTTAGAGCAGAATGGTCATTATACATCTTGACATGTCCTCCGAGCAGATAGTGGCGGTATTTTTGAAGCGCGTATACCATCTCCAATCCCTCTTGCTCAGTGGTGGAGTAATTCTTCTCAGCTTTTGATAATCATCGATTGGCGAACGCAATCGGGTGATCAATTCCCTTTGCTCCTTCTTGAGTGAGTACCGCACCTAACATGATACATGACGCGTCGACATGCACGTGAAATTCGACGTCCCATTTGGGGAAGACCAATATCGGGGCGAATGCCATCTTTTCCTTAAGCGTTTCCAGACTTTTGTCGCGTTCCTCATTCCAGCAATAAGTAGCATCCTTCTTGAGCAACTGTTCCATTGGCGCCATGATCTGTGCATAGCTTTTTATGAATTTCCGATAATAACCAATGTGTCCTAGCGTGGCGCTTAATTTTTTGACACTTCGCGGTGCTTGCAAATTGAGTATGACAACGATCTTCACCGGATCTACCATCAGACCTTGCTTACAAACCACATGGCCAAGCAGGTTCCCGAAGGGGACGAGGAACATACACTTATTTAGGTTTAGCGCAATCTGGTGCCATCGGCAAGTATCCAGCATTAAACTAAGCTCGCGATATGTTTCTTAACCAGCCCAAATATGGTCCAATCATCAAGATATACTTCTAAGAACTTATGTATAAATTCCTTGAATGCAGCTACCACAATGCGTGAGAATATCGCCGACGCATTCTTCAGTCCAAAGGGCATCACCATATACTGAAAACAACCCCATTCAGTGGCAAAAGTTGTCTTACTCCTATCCTCTGGCGTGATCTTGATCTGGTGGTACCCCGAGAACCCGCCCGTGAAGGAGTAGGCTTCCTGTCCACCCACATTTTCCAGTACCTCATCTGTAAAGGGCGTTGGAAACGGATCGTTAACACAGGCATCATTGAGCTTCCTAAGATCCATGCAGATGTGAATTTTACCCTTATACTTCTTTTCCTGCACAACCATAGGACTTACCCAGTCGGACTCCTCGACTGGTTCAATTATTCCTGCTGCAAGCATCTTATCCAATTCTTAGTGAACCTTTGCTTTGTATTTTGGATTCGACCGGTAAGGCCGCTACTTAACTGGCTTTGCATTTGGCTTCAAAGTTATCTTATCTTCATCATTCCCGGGTCACCGAGGATCCCTTTTAACTCTGTGATTTTTGTTGGGAATAAATCGTGATATTCTCGAAGCAACTCGACGACCTTTTCCACCGTGGTGTCGTCCCAATAATCCCCAAGTGTTGCATATTTCGGCTCTTCCTCTGTTCTGATATTTACTTGTTTCATCTTCAACGACACGGTGATGTTTGGATCTTCGATTGCTAGTCTGCGCACCTCGTGACTCCCCTCTGATTCCGGAATATTGATGTTTCTAGGGTTGTCATCATCATATTCTACCTGCACATTATAACATTCTAGGGCCTGGCTCAACTGCTGCGACCACTCTCGCTGCATGGTTTCTTCAGTTTCCAGCAACATTTTGAAAATGGCGGCCTTCACAAGCTATAACGCATCATCCATAGTATCCATCCATTGATCTTCAAAGAGGAATGTAGACAGAAACCCTTCGCGCAAGATATCCCACTTGCCTGTGCTGTGTCGGAGCTCTGTTTCAGTATACCATTTCTTGGGAATGACGTCCAAGGTATGATAAAATAAGTGTACCCACTCTGGTTGAGGCTCCTCTCCATAGGCTTTGGTCCATCTAGTAAGGTGCATGCGCGGGTCATCACGTCCATCGTATTTCTCCGTTATTCGTAGTTTTGGCTTCCCAAATCTTATCTGCATCATGTGCCCGCAACCGCGCTAATCTTCGAAAGTCCCTTCATGTGTGCCCCACCATTGCATAGGTGTCGCACGCAACGCCCATCTCAACGCATCAAACCGTTGGTGTTCTAGTACTGCGCTTTCAAACTTGGTCAGGAGTTCATCTACGATTGTCAGCCCATCATACATCGACTGTTCGCAATCCAAAGCCCTAACGCAGTACATAGATTTAGTCATCATATTGCAGTGTAACGTGGTTACTCCATTCAACCTGTTACGCCATCGCTCATCTTCTTCATCAGAATTGTTGGTGCAGGACTCTGAATAGCCCCGCGATATTCTCCTTTCCTCCGTTGGCTTGACCTCTTCTGGCCTTTGTGCAGAAATTTTGTAGATACACTCTAATTCATCGTCACTTTCTTCGTTGCGCACGGGTTCAGTATAGCACGGCCCTTCAGCTGGATCTAGCGAGATGACTACACAGAGCGACTTTTTCTCAAATATCATTGTCCACTTCTTTAAATTAATAACCCCATTCATGTCGGTGGCCCAGTATATTCCTAGCAACACATGATAAGGGCTACTTTCATCCACAATTTCTATTACTTCAAAGTCTGTCCTCATGCTTGCGCCTTCTATATCTATCGTAATTCCTTGCAACCTTCCCATGGGCAGGATCTTTTGTTGGTTTGCCATACGCAATTGAACAGGAGACCATTGTAGTGTAGACCTACCCATGCACTCCCAAGTTTGTTTAGGTAGTACATTTTCATCCGAGCCCAAATCCAGAATGATCTGATCCATCTCATAGTCGCCAATCTGTGTCGTTAATCGCATCTCCCACCTCGTCCGTGTTGCGTGTTTTCCTAATTTTTGGACCACGCTAGGTTCTCATGTCCCCTCGCACCTATTTATCAGTTCTTGCGAGCCTTTAACTGCCCTATTGTCGCGAAGCAATTTTATGCATGTCTCTAAAAAGGTAGTTAGCATCGAGGGATCCCTGTCTGGCTCAGGTTGATCCCTGTTACCTTGGGTAGAGACCTCCGCGAAGCTCTCCCTAGCTTCCAGATATGTCTCCTCACCAACCCCTGCGTCTTCCTTACTTAAGTTCCCTTTATCTTCTCTTGTGGTCGTGCCACTTCTTAGTACCATGTTTACTTTGGGGTCTTCGTCATGGAGTTCGGACCTCATCATCTACACATTCTGTGTTGTCGTAGGTTGCGCTGCCCTTTTTTCACGAATCTGTGCTATCAGTGTAGGGGAATATATCAACTCATGATCGAATTTCTCATAGTAAGTGCATGATATTTTGGTTGGGTTGGTACAATACCGCTCATAATGTCCCGGTCCTCCGCAGTTGTAACAAATTAGCTGCCCGTGACCCCTTCCTGGCCCCATTCCTCCCCGTCCTTGTCCACGTCCCTGGAACCCACCGCACGCAATCGCCACAGCTGGATCCTGACCCTATGCCTTAGTCTGCATTCTATAGGCAGGTGACTAGTCCATCAATAATTGGTAGCTATGACAGTCTCTTTCCTTGTGGCCCACCGATCTGCAAAAGTTGCAAAAGAGCTGTTGGGGGATTTGGTTGAATTTTAGCAGTAGATGACAGTTATCTGTATTATGCTTTCCTTCCACCTGACAGATTTTGCACCAGAGTGGGGTTGGCACGCTTGGCCCTGTCTGTGCCTCTGGTCGCAATGGTGTTGGTCCCCCCGTTGCCACATAATTCGCAAAGACCGGGTAGTGATCTTTATCATGCCCCTGGCTTCTGCACTTTATACACCATAATTCCTCCCAGACTTCTGGGCAAGGTGCCTGTTCTTGTTTTAACTTCTTCATTTCCAAACACAGATTTTGTATCTGCGCTTGGATTTGCTGAACTCCCAACCTTGGGTCCTGTAACGGAGTTTCGTGCAACCTCATCGATGTCTCCAATGCTTCAGCCTAGGTTGAGATCTTTTGTTGTGACAAAGCCGTCCTCAGATGTGGTATCAATGACGCCACAAACCAATCGCAGTGTTGTGCATCCGACAGTGTCATGTTCGCCTCGCGGATGGTACTTTTCAGCCTTTGATCCAGATCCCACGGGGTTTCACCAGGCATCATCGCGATCTCCTTGAACCCTATGATCGACTATGTTTCTGACTTTGGTCAGCTAAATTCTTTCTTTAATTCGGTCCAGATCTTTGTTGTCCCTGCATTCGGGTGATCGCTTGAGTACTTTATGTACCATGTCAACGCTCGGTCCTGCAGCGCGCTAACTAAGGTAGCCTTTCTGATATTATCATTCATAATTCTGTGTGCATCCCATATTGACGTCACCATGAACCAAAACTATTATGGGTCTTCGCTTCCTGCTCCTTTGAATACTGGTAGTTGGATCGCGCTCGTCATGTTCAACCTCTGGTTTGCGTGTCGATGTACTCTGAACTACCATTGCTCCTGATCCCTTCGATCCTCAACTTATTTCTCTATAGAGTTCCCATGCTCCAACATCAAACACCCCTTAGGCAGATTCCAGTCCCAGCAATGGAACCATTTGTTGGCTTATATGGGCCTGACCCAGGTTCGGAACAGTTATTTAGCCAAACAAATCCCGTAGCTACCGGCCCTTTCGGCAACAGCCTGCGAAACGTGGATTAAAGTCTTACCCGATGTAGCAGGGGAGGGTGCTAGAACCAGGTTTCCACACCCTTGGGATGTCTTGATGTGGTTTGGAGGTTTCACGCACTGTCCTGCATCCCCGCGCTACTCTGCCTCCGCGCAGTTCCGAACTAAGGCTATTCCTCAATATTAATTACTGAATGAGTTATTATAGATCCGATCTACTTATGAGGGTATTTAAGCAAACATTTAATCAAGATAACCAGTGCGCGCATTCAAAAGAGATACAGATTTGCATTAACCCAGAACATAAGCATACACATATAGGTTCAACAGAACTATTAATCAAAAATCAACGAGATCCACAATAATTCAGTCTGACACAGTAAATTGGAATCAACTTATCTTTATTCAATTTTTTCGTTAATACAACCAGATATGCCCTACGCACTCAGCTGTAGGGGTCTGCGCACACAGCTGCAGACTCTACCAGGCCTCTGCGCACATAACTGCAAAGCCTCTATCTACCACCCAATACCCTCTACTCGGATTTACAGACACACAAATCTTCATAGACCCATAGTACTATCATTCATTTTCTATTCACCAAAAAAAAATGCTTTCTATCCTTAGAGCCTCGCTCTATTTATACATTCCCATGGTCTGCGAACCATGGGTAAGCCGACTTACTCCATTTTATTCTATATTATTTCTTGGGTGGACAACCCTTTGACTCGACCTTTTACACTTTGCGCTCCGCATATTTCAGAGTTTTACAATATTTTTCTCCTAAATTATAGGCTCTCAGCCCCAAAACTGTTACGTGGGATGTTCGCTACCCAACACTCAATACAAGGTATCATAATCGAATCGAGCATGTCATTAGATAGTCCATCAAACACTTTACAGATCCAAACTACTTCATAGTTTATTGTACAAACACCCATATCTTCTACAATGCAATAAAAACTTGCTTCATGTTTTTTTAAGAAACCATACTAGATCCCAACCATCACCATTGCCAACCCAAATGATGTATCCTCAAGTCCCAAGTTTTAGTGTAAGATCCTTCATGTCAACTTTTGCTTCCAGGTCCCTCTGAAGTCTTTGGCTCATGAATCCTTCTTTCCCAAAGTACGATACCTTCTTTAATCATGAGGCTTCTTAAAAATCTGGGGTAACTCTTCTAACTGAGGCAATCAACTTAACATGATCTTATCCCTCTTACTGCGAGAATATTCTTGCTTCCATGTTGGTCATTTGATTTTGACTTCCCTAATGCATATTTTGACAAAATGCTCTCTTCTTTTTGCATTCATGTTCTCTATGATTCAGGAAATCATTATGCTTTGCTACATTCTTCCAAATCTGCTATAAAATATTATCTTTGACTTGCAAACATTATTAGGAAAGGGTGTGGAAGAAAAAATATAATTAAGCAAAGTACAAAATATTTTCCAAAGATAAAGACAATAATAATAGTAGTAATCAAAGAAAGGAGATGTAGATTACTTATCTTTTGAGGACAAAATTAACTCTCTCTTAATCTTGTACTTCTCATAATCATCCTAGTCCTCATATCAACATGTTTTCATCTCTTCCATTCTCAAGAGTTAGAGATTTTTATTTTAGCAGAAATGATTAGTCCTAGGGTTTGTCCCTAGGGTTCTCTAATTAAAACTCTTGCTAGGGTTTACAAATCCTAGATTCTTCAATATCCAAAGTTTTCAAGATCTGCTAGAATTGAAAATTCTACAAATATATTAATGTGTTAGTTGCAAACCATATAAATGTTATTGACAAACCTTCAAGAGATGGATTTCATTGATGTTTTTTCACTAGATTTCTAACCTGGATCACGAAAACCTATATTTTCATATGCGAGGACAAGATTCAAGTACTAACATCACTGTTATGTCATTGACCTCAAGAGAGGGAACATGACCTCTTACACAATATATTTATGCAAACCCATCAACATCTAGATAAGCATGAGATAGTTAGATTTTTCTTAATAATTTCTTCATAGTCTAGAATATCTAAAATTTCAAGCATATTACAAATATATAAGATCTTCCTTTTGATAAATTTATTATTCAAGGGAACCTTGAAGAGAACTTGCAAGTTAGAAATATTTGACATGTCTTTTTTTACCTTACCTATCCAACCTTATAGTCTTGAGATTGACTATAGAAGCTTGCCCCTTTTCACAAAATTTTGGTCTTTTGCATGAGCCATCAATTGATATATCTTCCTCCAGTAGAAATACCTCCTTTGTCCTTATTTTTAAGCACAATATAGAGATGGTTTGGATTATGGAGAGGACTTGATCCTTTAGGCATGAATGATTTGGACGATTGTCACATTCATCCACAAGTTCAAATATATTTTTCCTTATTGAGATGATTTGTTATTTCAAGGAGACTTCCTTCCTTTACTGGATGACGACGTTCAACAACCTCAAAATTGTAACAACCCTAGTCAAAAATCCGTGTAAAAAGTTAATAAAGGCAAAATATATAAGACCATGGTTATGGGATGTCATGTCCCTTCCTAAATTAATTTGGTACAAGAATAATTATTGCATTTTGGGGCCAATTTTGGAGATAGTGAGGCCGATTCGATTTTATTACGAGATTAGACTTAGGAAATGCTATTTTGTTGTGGTTAAGTTCCGCATGTGGGCCACCCACACTAGGGAAATACACACTCCCTAGTTCGAATTGCATGGAGGGGAAAGTCGATGGTTAAGTGAGGGCCCACGAGGGAGGGAAAATTGGAGGGAAAAGTGCTCCACGAGATCTATAAAAGGAAGCTCTCCTCATTTCGTCATGTTTTGGCATATTGATTTCTCTTTGGTTGCTCGAGTTGCTTAGCCGAGTCACTTGCTATTCAGTAAGAGCTCTTCAAGCGAAAAGCTCATGCTTTCTTCAGGGGACTTCGAATGCCACTGTAGGAAGGTTTTCCTTCATTCTTAAGGAGGAGGATTTCATTGTGGCTTCCAGCAGTTGCATTCATCTCCAAGTGATGTGTATTACTGGAGGACGTAGTGACGAGGAGGCTGAGATTTGTTGTGGTGTATTCTAGTGGAGTTTGGTTGGGAGATTTTCTGGAGAGGAGGCACAGGAGGTTTGTTGTCATTTTTGAGAGTTTGGGAGCTAGAGGAGAGTGCTTCTTGGCAGTGTGACTTTCATACTTCCTGGGCCAGCGTAGAGGCAACATTTAGTGCACACATGGGAGGTAGAGCATCAGTCTTTAAAGTTGAACTTTGTTAGGGGAGCTAAGGGAAGCATTTGTGGAGGAGATTGCTACATTTCTGGAGCGTGGGAGGAGGTTTTTGCTTGTATTCCTTGCAGGTCGTATTGAGTAGTTTGGAGGGCGTAGGGCATATTGGAGACCGAATTTGGGAGGTTGGATTCAGACCAAACCCTTTTTTGGTTTTTGTGGGTTTTGGTCAAAGAGCATGGGGCTAATTTTGTACCATGTTACGAGCAGTGGAAGTGGAGTTTCTTGTAGTTCCTTTCCATCTAGCAGTGTAATTTTCTAGGCAGCGTAAAGCATTAGTGGAGCAGTCATTTTCCAGTACTTGATATCATTGTTTCATCACATAGGTTCTATCGCGCTTGCCATTGAGGCAAGCCAAGGTGCATTCCTCCATACTATTGTACTTGCTCCATTGATTAATAAAATGGCTCAGTTGGTTCTACTTTTGGAGATTTTATGAGCATTTACTTATTGTTGAAAATTTCTGTGTATAAATCATTTTTTCTTTGCACATCACTGTTTATTTAATTTTGGAACATTGCAATGGTATCATAGCTCATATTTTGGCTTAGCTGCGAGAGAAATTTTCTATGAGTGAGGATGACTGACAAAATATTACTTGCAGGAGGCAGACGTACCGTAGCAGGGAAAGGGAGTTGGAGATTACTCCAGACACAGAGGATCATGGGAAGGTTGTGGCAGCAGAAGATATGGGTGAGCCCAAGAGCAGGGAAGAAATGGCCTTCAATAGTCTCTTGAAAGCCTTGAGTGATTTGGCAAAAGGGCAGAAGGAGATGTTGGACAAGATCAAGATGCAAAACCGGGAGCGAAACACTCATCGGGAGTTCATATTTGGAGAGACTTCTGGGGCCTCTCAACAACTTGATTACCTTTCACCTACTATGCAACAGCCATCCTCGATTGAGCCAACTCGAACTACCTTACCTTCTTGTATACCTTTGGCGTAGGGTGAAATAGGTGGAGTACAAGATCCATCATTTATGGGGGAGAATTTCAGGGAGTGGCAGTCCATGGGAGCATATTTCAAAGAGGCCCTATCTTTCATAGATTATTGCCAACTCAAATAGAATGAGAAGGGGAAGGGCTATGGAAGCCATGGTACGCAAAATTATGAGTTACACTGCACCATTGGGAAGATGTATTTTCCCACCTATGCACAACACGTGCTTGGGTCGAGAAGTTAAACACATACTTCCAGCTCAACATGATGACAGAGGTAGAAGCTATCAAGATGGCTACAATGTATTTGGAGGGGGAGGCACGCGAGTGGTGGTTTCATGGCTTGTCCACTCTGGGGCATGCCGATGTGACCTCCTATGATGACTTCACACGGAGAGTAGTGGAGCATTTTGATCGGAGGTATCCAGAGGCTCACTTCAGGGAGTTGACTCAACTAAGGCAGACAAGACATCCAGAGCATTATATTTCAAAGTTCTCGAGGGTCTCAGTCATGGTGCTTGATTTGTCAGATGCTAGGAGAGTACACACATTTGTGGAGGGGTTGAAAGAGCCACTACGGGGATTGGTGAAGTCACGCAAACCATCTACCCTTCTGGAGGCAGTAACATGTATGCGAGATTTGCAGGGGCCATCCCTAAGACCCAAATGCCATTTCCTCCATGCACTTCCTACACTCAGAAGGGAGGTGACACTAGATCATCTGCAGCGCAGAGAGCAACCCAAGGGTGGGGAAAATTGGATGATGAGTCCAGGAGGAGGAAGTTGTGTTTTGCATGTCGAGAGCCTTGGGCACCAGGCCATCGGTGCACAACATGCAAGGCCAATTACATTGAGGTATTCTCCGACAATGATCAGGAGGACAAGGTGGAGTTGGAGCTCAGTGGAGGAGACAACGAGGATCCAACAGGGAGAGGACCACCACCACCACAGGGAGGCGCATCTTTTGCATTTGCAAGAAGAGTACTAGCTTCTTTGTGCGAGATTCCCAAAATTTTAACCATGAGGATCAGAGGTACAGTGCAGGGGCAGTGTGTCTCAATTTTAGTAAACAATGGGACCACCCACCATTTTATTGATGCTCAGATGGTCCAGAGGAGGGGCATCACCACTGCAGAGGTTGAGGGGTTTTTAGTTCTAATACCATGAGACAAGACTATGCAGTGCACTCGACATGTTTATGCGCTAATAGTAACTATGGGGAACTATTCGATGACAGACCACTTTTTCGTGGTGGATGTACCAGACACCAATGTGGTGTAAGGTGTCCAATGGTTTTATTCCCTTGGCTGAGTTACCACTGATTGGAAGCAGTTTGTGATGGAGTTTGTTGTGCCAGATGGCAAGCTGGTGGTTCTTCGGGTCATGCATTCGCACACCCCTTAGACAGTTTTGGCCCATATAATGGAGGCTAATTTGAGGCATGGAGACATAGCATGGGTAGTAGATCTAACGATTTCGGAGGCCGGGGGGAAGGCTAAGCCACCACATCCAGACATATAGGAAGTATTGTATAGATATCCGGTAGTCTTTGGAGATATACCGCCAGGACAACCACTTGACAAGGGGTTCGACCACACTATAGAGCTAGAGCCTGGTGTATAGGCAGTCATTAATACACCCTATAGGCATCCCAAAGCCTATAAGGATGATTTTGATAGGGACATCAGGGATCTATTGGCGTTGGGCCTCATCATACCGAGTTCTAGTCTATGCGCTTCTTCGGTTGTGTTGGTGAAGAAGAAGGATGGGACTCTCCGCATGTGTATTGACTCCAGGGACCTCAACAAGAAGACACTAAAGAACAAGTATCCCATTCCGCGTATTAATGAGTTGGTGGACAAACTTAGAGGATCCAATTACTTCTATAAGATAGATTTACGGTCGGGTATCATCATATTCGAGTGAGGGGGCATGACATCCCGAAGACAACTTTCAGATGTCATTATGGGAATTTTGAGTTCCTAGTCATGCCTTTTGGGTTGACCAATGCATCGACTACTTTCCAGTTGTGCATGAACGATGTGTTCAAAGGTGAACTGAGGATGTTTGTACTAGTATTCTTTGATGACATCTTGAACTACAATAGGACATGGGAGGAGCACCTAGAAACAGTGTTGCGTATATTGGAGGAGCATCAGTTCTATGCCAAGATGTCCAAGTGTGAGTTTGGGTTGAAAGATATGCTTTACTTAGGGCACATCATAGGCATAGATGGGGTAAAGGTGCACGAGGAGAATATTATGGCCATTCAAGATTGGCCAAAGCCTCGAGATGTGACAACACTGAGGGAATTTTTGGGCATATGTACCTATTCTCTGAAGTTTGTGAAGGGCTTCTCACAGTTGGCAGCACCCCTTACTGATCTGACTAAGAAGGGGACCTTTGCATGGATAGAGGGGGTTCAGGAAACATTTGATTGCCTCAAGGAGGTGATGAGTTGTTGCTCGATATTGGCACTTCCAAATTTTACACAACCTTTCACATTGGAGTGTGATGCATCGGGTGTGGGGATCGGGGCAGTCTTGTCCCAAGGAGGTCACCCCATATATGATAAGGAGATGTTGGCCATAATGCATGCATTGGCCAAGTTTAGATAGTAATTGGTGGGGAACCGATTTTGGGTGAAGATGGATCACAATAGTCTTCGCCACTTCATGGGGTTGTAGGGCCTCAATGACAGGAAACAGAGGTGGGTTAGCAAGGTGCAGGCCTATGATTTCGATATTCAGTATGTGCGGGGGAAGCACAACATGGTGGTAGATGCACTATCCAGGAGACCAGTAGGACTTTCACTCATGAGAATTTGCCATGATTGGAAGGCTCAATTATTGGTAGTGTACTCCAAAGATCATTAGGTGTTAGAGATCTTGGAGGGAATCTATGCAGATGAGTGATACAAGGTGATGGAAGAGTTTATTTATTACAAAGGGAACATATTTCTATTTTCAGGATCTTAGTTGAGGTAGTGCATCCTTCAAGCAGCTCATGTTCTCCTTTGTCAGGGCACTAGGGGTTAGGGAAGACTTATATGTCAGTGAGAGAGCGCTTCACTTGGAAGGGCCTCAAAGGAGACATGCTAAGGCATGTGTAGGAGTGTGAAGCTTTCCAGAGGAACAAAGGAGAGTTGACCCATCCAGTAGGATTGTTGCAGCCTTTTCCCATCCTTGAGGGGAAATGGGAGAATATCTCTATGGGTTGCATCACCGGACTTCCCTTGATGAAAAGGAAGGATTGTATTTTTGTGGTGGTCAACCGGTTGACCAAGTTTGCACACTTCTTTGCCATACCAAAATGATATTCAGCTTCACAGGTGGTAGATTTGTTCTTTAGGGAGGTCTTTCATCTACACCAACTCCCTAACACTATACTCAGTGATCGAGATAGCCGATTCATGGGAGGATTTTGGTAGGAGCTTTTCACGCTAGTGGGAATTGATCTCACCTCAAGCACTAGCTATTATCCACAGAACAATGGCTAGACGGAGAGGGTGAACAAGTGGTTAGAGGGCTATCTCAGCAACTACGTGACATGGTAGCCAAGGGCTTGGATTCAACGGTTGCATCTAGGAGAGTATTGTTACAACACCACACATCACATGTCCATTGGTATGACTCATTTCCATGCTTTATAAGGTTATGATGCTTTGTCTTTCGCTGACATTGTTTTTGGAGATAGCAAGGCCCCAAAGGCCAAGGATTGGATCCTAGAGAGCCAAGATCTCCTCAAGGCTCTTAAGGATAACTTACTAGTAACTTAGAACGAACAAAAGATGTATGCTAACAGGCATCGAGTAGAGAGGAATTTCGAGGAGGGGGACTTGGTCTACCTTTGATTGCAACCTTACCGACAGTCCACGCTAAAGTAGAAGGGGGATGAGAAGCTACAACCGAGATTCTTTGGGCCTTACAAGGTGATCAGGAGGGTTGGAGAGGTGGATTATGGGTTACAAGTGCCACCGGGGATTGGGATCCATAACATTTTTCATGTGCCATGCCTCAAAAGGGTGTTGGGGCAACAAGTTACAACATCTATGGAGTTTCCTCTACTTGATGATGAGGGGCACTTGATTTTAGAGCCGGAGGCCATCTTGTAGACCATGGAGAAGAAGCTTAGGAGCAGGATCATTCGAGAGTACTTGGTGCGTTGGAAGAGATTACCAGATGAGGATGTTATTTGGGAAGGGGAGCACATATTGAGCATCCAACGTTGTAGTTGCTTGGGGAAAAGCAACATTTGGGAGGGGAGGATTGTCATGTCCCTTCCTAAATTAATTTGGAACAAGATTAGTTATTTCATTTTGGGGCCAATTTTGGAGATAGTGGGGCACATTCGATTTTATTAGGAGATTAGACTTAGGAAAAGTTATTTTGCTGTGGTTAAGTTCCATGTGTGGGCCACCCACACTAGGGAAATACGTACTCCCTAGTTCGAATTTCATAGAAGGGAAAAGTGGATGGTTAAGTGAGGGCCCACGATGGAGGGAAAATTGGAGGGAAAAGTGCTCTAGGAAATCTATATAAGGAAGGAAACTCTCCTCATTTCATCATCTTTTGGCATATCGATTTATCTTTGGTTGCTCGAGCTGCTTAGCCAAGTCACTTGTTGTTCATCATTCGGAAGATCTGCTCTCTCTATTTAACATGAAGCCATGATCTGATTCTTCAACTTGCCCTGATAATGAACCACACTCGTTGGTTCGAAATGCGTCGACAAATGTATCATTATGTGATTTACGCGAAAAAACTTTTTCTCATAAAACTTGATATGGATCGCAGAAGCCTTAATTCAACAAAAGAGTTCTTCAAGCGAAGAGCTCACCCTTTCTTCAGGGGACTTCGAGTGCCACCTTAGGAAGGTTTTTCTTCATTCTTCTGGAGGAGGATTTCATTGTGGTTTCCAGTAGTTGCATCCATCTCTAGGTGGTGCTTATTACTGGAGGATGCAGTGAAGAGGTGACCGAGTTTGCTTGTGGTGTTTTGAATTGGAGTTTAGTTGGGATATTTTTAGGAGAGGAGGCATAGGAGGTTTTTTGTCCTTTTGGTGAGTTTGGGAGCTAGAGGAGAGTGATTCTTGGTAGTGTGACTTTCACACTTCATGGGTCAGTGCAAAGGAAGCATTTGGTGCACACGTGGAGGTAGAACATCAACCTTTAAGGGTGAACTTTGTTGGGGGAGACAAGGGAAGCATTTGTGGAGGAGATTTCTACATTTCTGAAGCTTGGAAGGAGGATTTTTCTTGTATTCCTTGCAGGTCATATTCTTGAGTAGTTTGGAGGGTGTAGGGCATATTGGAGGCCGAATTTGGGAAGTTGGATTTAGACCAAAACCTTTCTGGGTTTTTGTGGGTTTTGGTCAAGGAGCTTGGGGATGATTTTGTAGCTTTTTTCGAGGAGTAGAAGTGAAGTTTCTTGCAGTTCCTTTCCAATTAGTAGTGTAATTTTCTAGGTAGCGTAGAGCATTAGAGGAGCAGTCATTTTCCAATACTTGATAGCTGAATGTAAAACCGGGGTTGTGCAAATTTTAATCAGATAGGAATCATAATTTAAAAATTTAAATTTTAGAAGAATATCTGGAAATTGTTTTTTCTATTGAAATCAATCCCGAAATGTTGACGCTCCAAACTCATTCTTGTTACCAAAAGACCAAAACCTCCCTGCCAAATTGGGAAAAATCTCGGTACCTAGCTCCAAATTATTTCAATATCATTGTTTCATCACCCAAGTTCTGTCGTGCTTGCCATTGAAGCAAGCCCAGGTGCTTTCCTCCATACTATTGTACTTTCTCCATTGATTAATAAAATGGCTCAACTAGTTCTACTTCTAGAGTTTTTATGAGCATTTACTGATTGTTGAAAAGTTCTGTTTATAAATAATTTTTGCTTTGCATATCACTGTTTATTTAAGTTTGGAACATTACATGGGACACATATTCCAAGTTGAATGTTGGGCAAATACATCCTAGTGTGGGTGTTCATTTGGTTTATTATGGCTAAGGAAATTAGCAAAGGAAATGACAAAGGATTTGGAAATGCATTATTTGACATTTATTTATGAAAATAATTTAAATTAGGAGAAAAGGAAGGTGAAAGGTCACAGGTTGCATGTGGAGGAAATTGAAGGAAAATAATGGGAATTGAAGAAAATAGAGGCCTCATTGATAAAAAGGATTTTGAGGATCAGTTGGCAAGCTTTTGCTCAAGTTTTTGGGGTAGGCTTGGTCAGTGTAAATTTTTGTCAATTCAATTTTGGAGGTCTCTCATTATTTTCTCTCTCTCACACTCTTGGACACTAAGAGTTTTCTTAGACACTTAGAGTCTTCTTGGAGAATTCTAGCTTGGGAGAAAGTAAGAGAAAATCAAGCAAAGGAAGGACAAGGAAAAGAAAGGAAAGCAAAGAGAAAGCAAGGAAGAGTAGGTTCAAGCAACTTAAATAGGAATACTTGTAGGTAACATATTACATGTTTGATTTCCTAGCTAGTTTCAACATGCATGGCTTTGCATGTTGGTATTTGGTTCTCTGGCTATCAGTGGCATGGTCTTGTTGGGTTATGACAATGGTTTTTAACCTTGAATTTCCTTTTTCCGGATAGCCATTTTGTGATGGGATTATTTCTTGGTTTTGAGCTTTGGAATTGCTGGATGGTTTCAGAATTTGGGGCGGAGGTGGTCTCGGGAAAATTCCCAAAGGCCTAGGAATTCCTTGACCGGTTTTGGCGGGATACATGATAAATCCTAAGGGTGAAGTCTTGGTTTAGGTCATAATGATAGTGATCCAGGTGGATGTTGGTGGCCACCCACCTGTCCCATTTGGACCCCCGCAACTGTCTCTTTCAGTTTTTCAGTTTCCGTAATTGTAGCACAATTTACTATTTTTAGCAGTTTTTTCGAGTCCTGAACTTCCGGAGCCGTTTTGAGGCCCTAAACGATGTTTTTTGGGAAATATAGGGGCAACATGGGTCCATGGATCGATGTTGACCTTCACAAAGTGGTAGTTCTTGGATAGATATTTCTAACGAGCTATCATATGCGTCAAATGGAGATCGTATGCCAAAGTTACGACCCCGAGAAATTGATGTACCAATTTACCCAAACGGGGCCCACAAGTTGGTGTTTCATCTTCTGGGGTTAGGTTTTGGGATGTGAAGGGTTTTCCATTGTTTCTCAACAATAAATAGGCCTTCGAGCCTCATTGTAA
>APFE031049586.1:66780-81212 GCA_000404065.3 Pinus taeda | reverse complement strand
TTTTGACCATCGAAATGGTCTCAGTCCTGTTGGCAATTCCCATTTTGACCAGCTGAGAACTTGTTCTGTAATTAAGCACATTTATCATTCTGGTGGCAGCCTTAGGCATACTGCTTAGACATGCCCTTGCTCTTTGGATTTCCTTATGTGCTTTTCCAATGAGACCCATCTGCTCATGAATGGCCTTAATATATTCCCACTGGTCTGTGATGGATTGGCCAATATTGACCCATAGGACTCTCTTGAGCTCAGCTGTTACTTTATCAAGTGTGAGCTCTTTCTCTAGCTCATTTATCCTCCTTTTGAGAGTCTTTATTTCTCTTTCTCTCTCAGCTACATTTTGCTTGGATTTATCATATTTTTCATTGAGCTTAGCCAAAGTTTCTTTGGCTTGATTCAGCTCTATCATTTGGGCCTCCAAGACCTGAATTTCATTCCCGAGCTTCTGCATATCAAGACTTTTAGCCTGCTCTGTTATTGATGCTGAGGTAGAGGGTGTTTCTTGCTCTGTCTGCTGAATGGGAGGGGCAGTGGTTTGAGGAGCTTCTTCCAGATTGATTGTTTCTAGAGGGGGCTGAGAAGTTTGGCCTGCCTCTTTCTATTGCAATGTTGCCTGAAGTGCAGCCTCTGATTCCTCCAACTTTCCTTGTGTTTGGATGAGCTGTTTATACAGGACACCAGCATAGCTGCTGCATCCTTGTCATGTCTCAATTGGGAAACTTCTTCAGTTTGGGGATGAAGAGTTGCTGGGATCTTAATCATTTTCCTTAATGTTGCCATATCAGCATCCCTTAGCTTCAACAGCTCCTGCGCTGCTTTGACATCCTTAGGATCATGCCCAAGCTCTATTATGATGTCCTCCAAAGCTTTGATCCTATTGTCCTTCGCTTGAGAGGATGCTCTTTTCAACTCAAGTTGTGCAGTTGTATTATTTAGGCTATTTTCTAGCCTGTAGTTCACCAATGTTTTGTCTGCCAAGGAGGCATATACCATCTCACCCGTTTACTTGTGTAATTCAATCTGATCCATCGGGTGGATGTCCTTGGCAAGGACCTCAAGGTTGGTCCTGATGTAATCTGCAGCTGACTGTGGCTACTGCACGGCTGGCATGAAATGGCTCATAATCAACTTGCCCTCATGGACATCATAAGCAGACATAAGTCTTTGCTGGTTGGTGGGAGCCATTTTCAACAAATGATTATATAATTGTAACCTTATGGGCTCATTCCTCTTCTTTATGTCCTTGAACTGCTGCTTGATGCTTTGTTCCCCTCCTCTTTGTTGGCTTGAGGAGATAAATTCTCCTCCTGCTGTCCTCTCTTGTTCAAGCCCACAAAGTGGTTCACTCAGTGATAAGCAATAGGCAGGTGAGAATGATTACGTAATTCGACCTGGAAAAGGCTTATGATAAGATAAGTTGGGCTTACATAAGGAGAGTTCTTATAACATATGGATTTGACCATAACTGGTTAAGATCGGTGATGGCCCTTGTAACTACCTCTAGTTTTGCAATCCTGGTGAATGGCTCACCATCCAAGCCCTTTAATCCGATGAGAGGGCTTAGATAAGGAGATCCCCTCTCACCGTTCCTCTTTATTCTCATGATGAAAGGGCTAGGCAAAGCTATCAAATCTGCCAAAGAAAAAGGCAAAATCCAGTGTCTCAAACTCACCATGAATGGAGATGCTTTGACCCATCAACAATTTGTAGATGATACTATGCTACAAGGTACACCTATGGTCAGGGAGGCTCTAGCCTACAAACAAATCCTGAGAGACTTTGCAATGGTTGTGTGCACAGAGGTAAGCCTTACAAAATCAAAGATTTTATTTTTTCATACTGACATTGCTATTCAGAGAAATATATCTAGAATTCTAGGCTTTCAAAGAGATATGCTACCCTCCAAATATCTTGGAGTACCACTAACTGATAAACCTCTCAGCAAGATAGTGTGGGAGCTTATGATTAATAAGCTAGATGACAAAATATGGAAATGGACAAGTAGGTCTTTGAGCTTAGCAGGATGACTTGTGCTCACAAAAGCTGTCCTTCAAACTCTCCCCATATTTATGTTTTAAGCCCTACCAACTCCTAAAGGAGTCATGCAACTATGCAGAAATATCTAAAGAGATTTTCTTTGGGGTAAAGGGAAAGAGAAAAAAAATGGCCCTTGGTAGCCTAAGAAAAAATCTGTAAACCTAAGTCATATGGAGGTTTGGAACTAGATGATTGTGAAGTGTTAAACAAAGTTTTGGGGACAAAACTATGGTGGAGATGGATGAAAGATCCAGCTTCCCCTTGGGCCCAAATTTGGAAACAAAAATATGCAAACAATTGGCAAGACAGGGATCACATATGAATGTTTGGGATCATCAAAGGATCCCATATTTGGAACAATTCTTGGTAGAATAGAGCCATTGTTCAGAAATACAGTTTCAGGGAAATTAGAGATGGAAAACTTGAATGGTTTTGGGAGGATAAATGGCAACAAGAACCCAAATTGTTAAGAGAAGAATTTTCAAATCTCAAGAATGATACTAACAACAAAAGGTTACTCAGAGTAAATGACTTCTAGGATCAGGAGAAAATTGAAGGAAAATGGAGGATATGGAAGAACCTAGTATACAGTGGTGACTCCCCCTTGAAGGCACAGGTAGAAGCTCTAACAACTATCCTGGAACAAAGAAAGTATCTGATATCAACAGATTCAAACCAGCTGAGATGGGGCAATAACAATGAAGGCACCTTTAACCTCAAATAGGCCAAGCGCATAGCCCTTGGGCTTGACTTTCAAAACCCTGATTGGGTATGGAAAGACATACAGCAAAACTAAAGCTAGAAGAAGATCAAAATGTTCATGTGGTTAGTGCAACATAAAAAAATTCTAAGCTGGGAAAATCTTAGGAAAAGAGGGGTAGCAGGTCTATCTAAATGCTAGCTATGTGAATTACAAGAAGAAACTATGGATCACCTTCTCAACCTCTTCCCTTTCACATCCACATTGTGGAATTGGATTGCTTCAATCATCAAAGAAACAAACAAGGACATGGGTAGAATTACCAACACCTTAAAGAACTGGAGGAAAAATTTCTCTCATAATGAAATAGTAAACAAAGCTTGGGCTTTAGCTCCAAGAATTCTAAGTTGGGATGTGTGGAAATAACACAACAACAGAATATTCAAAAACAAGAAAGGTTCTTTGTAAAAAGAGCTTCGGCATAAATCACATAGAAAGATTATTGTCGACGCGTTTCGAACCAACCAGTGTGGTTCATCGTCAGGACAAGTTGAAGAGACAGATCAGGCTTTAGCAATTTAAATAGGCAGAGCAGAGACTCTAACGGCTACATAACAGCTATATTCGATTCTGGGACCAAGGCCATAAATACATTTAATCTTATTTATTATATTATTATTTTAATTCTAGAGATGAGAGAAATTAGGTAAGATTAATAAATTAGCGAATGTTATCCCAAGAAATATGTTTAAATAAATTAATGGTTATTCAAAATTTTGAATGGTTTCTTATAAGTTATAAACATTAATAAAGTAATTTACCATTATATATGTTAATAAATCTACTAATAATACTATAATAATATTATATTTAGGTTAGATGAATAAATTATCAAAAGAGGTTTATTTGCTTAAATAACATAATATGGATGGTTATTTTACTATTTTAAATTACCAATGTTTAAATGACTTATTAATAATGAAATGATTTGAGATATATAAATAATTATATTCTTATTAAGATATTACTTAAAAAAGAGTAAATATGTTTTAATTATAATGAAGGTTTAGCTTGATTAGTAAAGGAGGAAATAATTTAATTTATTTTTCTAGGACTATCAAACATATATAATTTCTAAGTTATCATTAAGACCATGGGGTGTTTTAAACTTTTGTAGCTATAACAAACAAAAATATAATAAGATTTGCCAAAAATAACATTATACTAATAATAATGACCCAATGATAATCAAACACTAAGAAAATAGGTAACAGGACCTTTATCAGAAGAATAATTTCTACATAAAATTAAATTAGATTTAATTGTATAAAAGTAGAAGCTAGAAGAACATGAATATGTAAGACAAGAAGGAAACCCAAAAAATTGGGAAGTAAATCACAGACGCAGCCTAACGATATAAACGCTCAAAGGTACAAACATCCATTCCCACGAAAAGCCCTCTCCAGGATGAATCAGAAGAGGCGAGGGGGGGGGGGGGGGGGAAGGAAGAAACCCTAAGACGACAGCGCAGGGATCCAACTTCTACTTACCTTCCACCCATCATCTCTGTTGAGATTGACAGGTCTGCGTTCAATTTCAATTGCTTCCCTTAACTTGCGATGATGGAACCGATCCACCCTGGCAATGACTATTGCCTCCTCTATGCAGACATGATGTTTAGTCTTGTCCACATGCTCTGCTAAAGCTGAGGACTTTATTCTTCCATGCCTCAGGTCCGCTGCATGCTGACAAATTCTCTGCTGGATGGAGCGCCCTGTTTCCCCTATATAAGGGGTTCCACAAGAGCAAGGAATCAAATAGACGCCTTTCATGTCTTTGGGGTTGACCGGATCCTTTACAGACCTCAAGGAGTTACGAATGGTTCGGAGGGGCCTGAAGGTTGAGGGAATATCAAGCTTTCTAAGGATCCGAGCAATCCTATCAGTGGTCCCTTGGATATATGGCATATGGACACCTGGATGGCGCTCCTTAGGCTCTTTTTTAATAAATGCATTTTTGGAAGCTGTAAGGAAAGCTTTCCGACCAAGGTGCCTGCTATATCCGTTTTCCACAAAGACATCAAGGAGGTGGGTTCTCTCTCTGTCCAGGCTTTCCTTATCCGAAATCTTGAGGGCACGCGTAGCCAAGGCGTTAAGAACACCCATCTTTTGAGCAGGGAAATGATGGGAATCAGCGTGAAGATATTGCTCTGTGTGCGTCTTCTTACGAAACACGGCGTGGGAGAGAGAGCCGTCCTTCCTCCTAGAAATAAGAATATCCAGGAAAGGGAGGCTGCCATTGACCTCCTTTTCCATGGTGAACTTAATAGCCGAGGATTGACCGTTGAGGTGATCCAGGAAACGATCAAGCTCCTCGTGGCCATGGGGCCAGATGACATTAGTATCATCAACATATCTTTTCCACATCTTAGGAAGGAGACGGGCCGAGGCCAGAGCCTTGGCTTCGAAATCTTCCATAAAAAGATTAGCCATGATCGGGGAGAGGGGGGAACCCATGGCAACACCACATGTCTGTTCATAGAACTCCCCTTCGAAACAGAAGAATGTGGAAGTGAGACATACCTCAACAAGATGAGCGGTGTCCGGATCTGTTAGGCGATATATCACTTCCATGGCTTCTTTGATGGGAATGCATGTATACAAGGAGACCAGATCAAAGCTGACAAGAATTTCCTCCGGGTCCAGCCTAATATCCTTGAGATCTAAGATGAAGGATGCAGAGTCCTTCACGAAGGACTCAGTACGGCCAACAAGGGGCTTCAGCTTAAGAGCCAGAAACTTGGCTAGAAGGTAGGTAGGACCCCCGATGGTGTTGACAATAGGCCTCAGAGGGACCCCTTCCTTGTGAATTTTAGGCACCCCATAAATTCTAGGAGCGATGGGATTGCTCTCAATGAGCTTACGGGACAGGGCCCCCACTGAGCTGCTTGACTTGATAGCGAGAGCCACTGCCTTAGAGATTTTCTTCAGAGGGTTCTTGGCAAGTTTTTTGTAACTGCCACTGTTGTGAAGATGATCTAACATCTTCTTACGGTAATCCTCTTTGTTGAGGATGACCGTAGCCCCTCCTTTGTCTGCTTTAAGGACCACAATATCCTCATTCTGATTCAAGGAATTTAAGGCATCGAACTCCTCTTGACCGAGGTTCCTTCGAGGAGGTTTAGCCTTCCTAAGGACCACAACACAATCTTGTCTGATGGTGTCCTTAATATTATCAGGTAGATCTCTAATTCCTTGCTCCACATCACAAATAATGTTGTCTACAGGGATTTTCCTAGGGGCAAGGGCAAAGTTTAAGCCCTTGCTAAGAAGACCAAAAACCGACGGGGAGAAGGAATAGCTAGAAAGGTTAACCACCTTACTATTCCGAGAAGACGAAGGGGGAGAGACCTTTTTGCAACGGTCCTCTTGCCCACTAATACCGGAACTCACAACATCTGTCGCGGGCCAGCAAGATCCCGAAGGTGCACCTTTGTCTAGAAGTATCAGGCCACGGGGGCTGAGATCCGCCCTTGCCAGCGAGGGAACAGACCCGTCAACACTCATGTCTCCCAAGCATCCCGCTCCTTCGTGGCCTAGCATGTGAGCAACCTCACTATCCCGGCCAGCGTCTGAAAAGATGTTAACCGAGCAGTGACGCAACTGGAATTTGCTCGAGCGGCATAGAGATGTACATCCGATTTGAGAGGGAGCAGAGGCAGCCTCGTCATTGTCATTGAGCTGAGATTGCAATCTCCCAGCCATAACCCACATCGGATCACGATCGCCTATCTCATTAGAGACACGAAGAGGCAGATCCGACTGGCACGAGTCTTTGCCAGAAGAATGCTCCCAGGCGCCAGGTGAAAGCCCTGAGTGAGAGCTACTCAATGGAACCGCGAGGTTCAAAGATGACGGGACCGGTCTGCTGCAGAACCTTAGTTGACCTGACGAAGGGACTATGCCGCAATCCATAGAGTCATGACTGACAGACGAAACCCAGGAATGGAGGGCCGACTTCTGAGAAACTGAAATACGGCTCAGGGAACCATCATCTGTCCAATCCTCCTTTGAAGACTTCTGAGCTAAGACGTGAAACTTCGCAGCCTACTTACTCCCTCTGATCTCCTCCAAACGCGCTGATTTTAGCACAGAGCAAGCATCTATTCTCGCCCACAAGGAGGGAGAGAACAGGTTCGACAGTTCCAAGTGCCACAACAGAAGCTTTTGAGAGAGATGATTTAAGCATTTCCTAACCCTATTAATTTCGGACCTCAACAGCCCAAGACTAGCTTTTACGAACACTCCATGATTAGCAGGAGTGTGGAGATGATGACTGATACGTGTGAAGACCGGGATAATTAAGGAGTCTCTACATCTCTTCAGAAAGGCCAGATCTGTCTTCAACTTGGAGACCTGCAAGCGTGCCCGTTCAAAATGGTGAACTTTAGATGCAATGGCTATACCGTGCAGGGTAACAATTATAGAATTGAGGCTTCTATAATTGTTACCCTACACGGGGAAGGACGGTTAGCGGATGATGTGGGCAGTGGCGGCCTGTCAAAGTGCTCGGAGGTGGCAGCGGTGGTCATTTCCAGGGTGGATCGGTTCCATCATCGCAAGTTAAGGGAAGCAATTGAAATTGAACACAGACCTGTCAATCTCAACAGAGATGATGGGTGGAAGGTAAGTAGAAGTTGGATCCCTGCGCTGTCGTCTTAGGGTTTCTTCCTTCCCCCCCCCCCTCGCCCCTCTGTTCATCCTGGGGGCTTTCGTTGGGTGGGCATGTTTTGTCCTTTCGAGCGTATCGCTGGCTGCGTTGTGTTCTTCCCAATTTTTTGGGTTCCTCCTGTCTCTTTTCATGTCTAGCTTCTTCTTATACATTAATCTCATTTATTTTTATGTAGAATTTATCTCTGATAAAGGTCATGTTCCTATTTTAGTAGTTTGATTCATTGGGTCAGTATTATTAGATTATAATGTATTTTTGGTCTAATATTATTTATATTTTGTTTGTGATAGCTACCAAAAGTAAAAACCATGGTCTTAATGATAACTTAGATATATACATATGTGATAGTCCTAGAAATAAATTAAATTATTTCCTCCTTTACTAGTCAAGCTAAACCTTCATTAATTAAAACATATTTATTTAAGTAATATCTTAATAAGAATATAATTATTTATATATCTCAAATCATTTCATTATTAATAAGTCATTTAAACATTGGTAATTTAAAATAGTAAAATAACCATCCATATTATGTTATTTAAGCAAATAAATCTCTTTTGATAATTTATTCATCTAACCTAAATATAATATTATTATAGTACTATTATTAGATTTATTAATATATATAATGGTAAATTACTTTATTAATGTTTATAACTTATAAGATTCATTCTAAAGAAACCATTCAAAATTTTAAATAACCATTAATTTATTTAAACATATTTCTTGGGATAACATTCGCTAATTTATTAATCTTACCTAATTTCTCTCATCTCTAGAATTAAAATAATAATATAATAAATAAGATTAAATGTATTTATGGCCTTGGTCCCAGAATCGAATATAGCTGTTATGTAGCCGAGTCTCTGCTCTGCCTATTTAAATTGCTAAAGCCTAATCTGTCTCTTCAACTTGTCTTGACGATGAACCACACTGGTTGGTTCGAAACGCGTCGACAATAATCTTTCTATGTGATTTATGCCGAAGCTCTTTTTACAAATATGATGGATCACAGAAGCCTCAATTCTATAATTATAACATCCTTCTGAAAGTTACAACCGAGTTCTCATTTCTTCATAAGAGAACAACAAAACCAACAACCCCTTGAAATTTTGTGCGAGGGGGAATACATACAAAAGGTTTTACAAAATATCTGAATGCTGAGTCATTTGATAGATTAACTATGCTCACCAACTTTACAAAATAAAAGATAAGAAAGTTATTGCTACTCTAAATGTAAGATAAATGGTCTTTAATGCTGTCATGCCTCTTCTTGACCTTTGGAGGAGACTGAGTCGGTTGAGCGTTCTGCTTTAATGTTGAATGATGTGAATGATGTGTCTTTATACTCTGTCATGCTGTAGCTTTCTCGGCCCTGTTACCTATAGCTGTCATTGTTGCTTTTGGTGGCCGAATCTTCCTGCTGAGTTGGCTCATTCCACTTTTTCCAATCATAGTATATGCATCACACTTTCTGAATGTGATGACTTATATATTTCGATGAAAAAATTTTGATGAAACCCCCTGCTTATAATAATAATTGTATCATTGAGGTCCACCATTCCTGTGTAGGCAATTGATGCCTCAAAATTTCATCCAAGGTCTCATATGCCTCTGTGTATTTGTAGAAGTTCGGAGGCACTTCAAATAAATGGCTGATCTCATTCATAATAAAAAACAAATTCTCTACTCTATCATAGAGACTTTGCCCATATGCTGGCCCTGTTACCTATGAGCTTCTTGATCCTTGACTGATCTGATTGGTGGCAAATGTGTTCACCCTTTTAGCATAAACCTCATGTGATAGAAGTTTCCCTGCACTGTTGAGGAAGCTTGGAAGACCTCTGCCTTGTAATGCTGCAAACTTGTCCATGAACTTGCTGACCTCTGTTTGCATGTCCTGGCTTCTTCTATCCAATGTCTGCACCAGGCTTTTCAGTGTGAGGACCCTCTTTATCAGCTGGATAGTTTATGTCCTGTTGGAGATCCCAATTGCTGCCAGCTGAGGACCTGTCCGGTTGTTAAGCACATTAATCATTCTGCTGGCTATCTCAGGCATACTGCCTAGAGATGCCCTTGCTCTATGGACTTCCCCTTGTGCTTTGCCTATGAGCTCCATTTGCTCATGGATAGTTTCAATGTATTGCCACTGATCCGTTATTGATCGGCCAATGTGGGTCCACAAAACTGTCCTGATCTCAGCCACCACTTTGTCAAGGATGAGCTCTTTCTCCAGCTCCTTTATCCTTTCTTTGAGAGCCTTTATTTCTCTCCCTTTCTCAGCCACATTTTGCTTGGATTTGTCATATTTCTCATTCATCTTGGCCAAATTCTCCTTGGCTCCATTTAGTTTTGTCATCTGGGCTTCGACGGCCTGTATCTCACCCATCAAATTCTGCATGTCAAGGCTCGGAGCCTGCTCTGTTGTTGGTGTTGGTGCTGTTGTTGATGTTGATGGTGCTGTTGGTTCTGTGGGAGGAAGAGTAGTCTTTGGGGGTTCCTCAAGGTTTATAACCTCTGGAGGGGGCTGAGAAGTCTGGCCTCCCTCTTTCTGCTGTAGGGCTGCCTGCAGTGCAGCTTCTGTATCCTCCAGTTTCCCTTCTGTCTGCACTAGTTGCTTGTGCAGTGCTACCAGCAATGTAGCTACCTCCTGGTCTTAACTCTGCTGAGCAACCTCATCTATTTGGGGGTGAATGGTTGCTGGGAGCTTTACCTTCTTTCTTAGTGCTGCAAGATCTGCATCTCTTATCTTCAACAGTGATTGTATGGCTTTTGGATCCTTAGGGTCATGCCCAAGCTCTATAATTATGTCCTCCAAAGATTTGATTATGTTTTCTTTGGCCTGAGAGGATGCTTTCTCCAACTCAAGTTGGGCAGTTGTATTATTTAGGCTGTTTTCCAACCTATTAGCCAACATTGTTTTGTCTGCCAATGTTGCATAGGCCATCTCACCCGTTTGCTTGTGAAGCTCTATTTGGTCCATAGGGTGGATGTCCCTTGCAAGAACCTCGAGGTTGGTTCTTATATAGTCTGCAGCTGACTGTGGCTGCAGCATGGTGGGCATGAAATGAATCATGGTCATTTTTCCTTCTATAATGTCATAGGCTGACATAAGCCTTTGTTGATTGGTGGGGGCCATCTTCAGCAACTGGTTGTAGATTTGGAGCCTGAGTGGCTCATTTCTCCTCTTGATCTCATACTGTGCAGATGCCTGCCTCTCTCTCCTTTATACTTAGGAGCTGACCGCACTCCTCCAATAGTTCTCTCTTGTTCCTGCGAAAGGAACTGAGTGCCTACATACTTGGTGGCCCATTCCACGATTGCCCAAAGGCATTTCTTCCTCAGAGAGGGGATTTAATCTCTGCCTTTTCTCCCCTTGATTTGTTGACGCGGTGAGGGGAGTCTCCTGTTCTCTGTCCCTCTTCTTTCCCTTTTCCTCCTTTTGTGGAGTTTGAAGCACTGAGGCCTCCACTGCCTTTTCTTACCCATAAGGCATTTTCTCTTGAGCCTGTTGCTCAGTTGGTGTTGGGGCTTCAGCCATTTGCTCTTGCTGCATAGGATGCCCTTCTTCTTGATGTTCTTCTTGCTTTTCAAGCTCCTTTTCCACTTGTTGTTCTGTTTGTTGCTCTGTCCTAGGAGGTGGTTGTTCCTGCTCCACCTGCTTGCCTTTATCTTTGTTTAATTCATGTTGGGCAATTCCGGCTGCCTACTGCTGGGTTGTGGAAGATGAGGCAGCTGCTCCAATTTGCCTTTGACAGGAGGAAGAAACTTGCCCACAAGTTTCCAAGTCAGCCTCTTTTTCAAGATTGCTTGATTCTCTTCGTAGCATCTCTTCTTTACCAATTGGATCTTCTAAGGTGCCTTCTTTCCAGCTTAGGGCATTGGCATACTGCTCAATATGAGGCAGTTTCACATGAGCATAGCCACCCAATTTGTATTTTATCCTCCTAAGGGAAATGAAGTGATTAGGGTCATAAGGCACCCATTTGAAACTGATTTGAAGTCTGAGGGTCTCTAGGATCCTATCAGCTTCCTTCCATCCTTCCTGCTTTTTATTGTACAAAAAAGGGTCTAGCTGATTTCTGACCTTCAGTTGCACTTTCTTATTTTTGCTTTGGAAATGGACAAAGCCTGCATTTCCAAACTGCCTGAAGTACTCTTGGGCAAAGAGTCTCATAGGGACATATTTTGGAAACCTATAGGGATTCAGTTCACAGCCATATACTCTGATTACTGTGTGGTGTTGGTAAAAGTACCAATCACCAATGCTGTAGGCCTTTGAAAGTTGAAGAATTCTTTGCATTTCCTCTGTCAATCTGGGAGGAGGGACACCCAATAACAAGGTCATAGATGGATGGATGAAGAGGTCAATGAATTCACAGTAGGTGTAAGGTGAATAAGGTAGAATATGGCAGATTGAAGACCAAAACACAACAGACCTTGGGCTTCCCTGGGCATCTAGCTTTTTGAGAGGGATAGGGAAGGCATCAGGCTGATAAAACAAGAATAAATGATATATGTACCTGGTGTATTTAAACACCTTTTCCCTCTCCAGATTCATTAATTGCTCATGAATCTTATTGGCAAGAAAAGTGGAAAAATCATAATGTATAGCAGGAGGCATTCCTGGGGAGAAAATGGACAGCATGGCCATAATGGTTTCATCCACATCCTCATATGACCCATAACCCAGGATGTAATTGATCAAATCTACCAGCATTTTGCCCAGCTCATTAAGATATGGATATGCTATGGGAAGGGCAGTGGTCATAGATTGATATTGAGGCTGAATAAACAATTGATTAACCCTCGCAATCTGATCATTGGACAACTTGCCCCCTTTCGTTATCAAATCACGGATGGAAAGAGGAGTTAGGGGTTTTGTGGTGTGAAAGTGGAGCATTTCATTGATGGCCTCAGAGGTGATATGGAACAATACTAAGCCTGAGGGGCTGAGGACGGCTCTCTGATAGGGGTCATAGCTCGACATGCATTGTTTTATCAAGTCTGGGAGGACATTGACTTGAGGAAGGTTGTAAATGGGTATGTGGGAATCCCAAATTCCTAAGGTGTCAGCCCCACTGAGATATTGGGCCTTTAATTCATTCAATAGGTGAATATTGAATTTGGCTGTCATGGCCATGGAGTCTAACATCTAGTAATCTTTATCACCTAGGGCTTTCCACTCTAGCTCTCTGTGTGGGGCATTCAGAGGTTGAACATTTAGGAATATTGGTGTTTCCATGGCTAAGCAGTAGTTATGACTTGGTACTGACCTGATTTTAGTAGGCAGGAGAACACAGAGGGCTAATTTTGCAGAAGTAAGGCCAACTGTAAGGGTAAATGAGGTAACTGTGGTGACAATGGTGTGAAATGCTCAAAGGGAGTTAATTGAGTGACTGTAGGGACTGGCCACTCTGTTTTCCTTGTGAATTATGCCTTTCAGGTTTACCGTCCACGAATGCGCGGACAGAGTGGGAATTTAGGGAAGGGTGACTGTATATGGGTTCAGCAGGTGAAATTCGACCCTGCAACTCTGAGGAATGCTCGTTTTTCCGGGGATTTATTGGTAAAAACAGGTTTTCTCACTCTTGTGAATTCAGTTCCAGAGAAATATGGACATAACTTAGCTCTGAAAGGATGCTCTGGGTAAATACCTAGTGAATTGCCGGCAATGGTGACAAATACAGGTGGGTTGGAGGTGGCAGCGTTCTTCAGGTCGACTTCTGCAGGTTGGCGGCAGATGGACGTAATTTTCATGCAGAGGAGAGCAATAGTTCTTTCAGCGAAAATGAGAAAAAACACGAAAATTGGCTAAAATATGGACTTTTTGGGTTATTGGCGCGCTTTTTGGATGACGTCATCAGGTGGGTTCAGGGTCGGGTGACGTCAGCATTACGTCATCAGGTGACGTGGCAGTCTATGAGTGGTCCACGGGGATTGCACAGGTGGCGGACACGTAGGAGCGCTGGCGGGCGGGGGTGCTGACAGGGCGCTGAGTGGAAGTGACGTGGGCGGGCGTGGTGTTGGCGTGGGCAGGAGGTATTGCAGAGTGGTAAGTGGGTTTTCTCAGACCGCCTTCTATACGGTCACGGTATTGTCAGAAGGCGACCCAAGAAAATCTAGGGGTGACGTGTGGCGGAGGCCTGACGTCACCCTCTGACAGTTTCTCGGAAGGTATCTTTCGGTCATGGACGCTCGTCCGATATCATGTGGGCCGTCGGATGGGAAAGCCTAGATCCGACGTTCGATGGGTTGATAACATGTGCGAGCCATACGAAGTGCGGGAAGGAATAAAATATCATTATTTCTTTAACTGCGGGCCCGGCGGAAACTTTATAAAAGTGGGTTTTTTCTGGTTTTTTCAAGGTTCATTCGCAAAACGGTTTTAAGGTTATTAATCCGAGCAAATCTCGGATTAATCCCAGGATTAATTCTTTGGCGCTCTTTGGGTTGCGCTTAAATGTTTTAGCGCTCGAAGACCTTCAAAGTCATACATAGAGCTATAATGCTCGGGGAAGGGGATACATAGATTTTTTGGGTTTTTGCCAATTTTTACATGGTAATAGGGGGAATAGGAGGTATAAGGAGTTACATAGTGATAGGTTAGTAGTTAATATGGATGTAAAGGGGGGTGGATGAGGGGGGTAGAATACTAAGTTCTTTATATGAAATCAACTTAGTTTTTAGGAAGTAGATCAAAATGAAAAGAATTTTTGCACAAGAAATGTGGCTCTTAAAGAGACTAGGATGAGCAACAGATTTTGACTTTCTTTGTGAACATGGGTGGCATAGGGATGTTAGTCATGAATGTGATAGGGGGTGATTTGGAAGTTAGACATGCATCATTAAGCTTCTGCAAGACTGCTGCAAATAGGCCATTTGTACTGGCACCATGTTTTTACCTTTGCTTTAGGCCAGTGAAATGCCATGAACCATGCTTTCTGCAACCCCATCTACCTAC
>APFE031049586.1:30353-62863 GCA_000404065.3 Pinus taeda | reverse complement strand
TCCTCAATTTCTGTTTAAAAGGTTGCTGATTTGGCTTAAGAGGGATAGTATGTTGAATGATGGAGGTATCATAGGACTTTAAATCCTCATAACTCCATGCAAAGACATCTTGGAATTCTTTGAAGAGGTCAATGTATTTAGGCTTTTGATCAGGTGGTAGAGATGCAGATAATTTAATTATCTTGGGCTTTTCAACAGTTTCAATGTTGCACTCTTCAATGGCAGCATTAAGGGGCTGCAATTTTGGTTTTCTAGGGACATCATTTGAGTCAAAAATGTCCTCCAATGGAGTTAGGCCTGTTGGAAGAAAATTGTCTTTCCATTGTATAACTTCAGCTTCAGTATCAGCTATTTCCTCACCATGAACTTGTTCAAGTTCTTGCATCTTCTCCTGGTCAAAGTTTGTTGGACAAAGCATTTGATTTTCTATTTCGAGTGAGATATTTGTTTGGTGTTGTTCAGCTAGTGTTTGTGAATCACTTGCAGCCTCTGTATCAATTCTTAGTCCTGAAAATTCTTGCTGTAGAGTCAGGAAATTGTTTATTTGTGTATCATCCTCAAATACTTGCGACATTGTTTGGGATAGAAGGTCTGTGTTTTATCTCAGGTGTAAAGCAATGCTGAGGTTCAAAAGGTAGTTTGCAAGTGCTTGCAAATGTGGCCAAACTATGAGCATGAAGGTTATGGGTTCTAGGAATTTTGGTTATTTGGAATTCAGTGAAGGAATTTAGTATTTCAGCAGCAGCGGACCTATAAGATCTCAGTCTTTTGTCATTACTGACAAAGTTTCCTTTTACTTGTTGGATGATAGGTCTGAGTCTCCTAGGATTGAAAATTTGATGGCCTGTAAGGATTTTACTAGTTTGAGGCCTAGTAAGAGAGCTTCATATTCTGCCATATTGTTGGTGCATCTGAAGTTTAACCTATAGGCTCGGCCCTCTGCATGATTGTTTTGTTTGTTATGTATCCAAACCCCTGTCCCTGCCCCAAATTTGTTGACTGACCCATCGAATTCAAGAAACCAGAGGACTTCTTGATTTATGGAAGGATTGTCAACTATTGTGGGACTTGGCATCAACAATTTGAGATTTTGGCTTATATTTGGTTTGTCTTCTTGAACATTTTCGTTTGTTGACTTCTCAACCAATATTTCTAGATCAGGAGTTTCTTCATTTATATGTTGATCTTGTTTGATTGTCTGGATTTCTTCATCATTTTTGGGACCTGTATTGTCATTGAAGAGAATATAGGAGTCTATGTCAGAATGAACAACATATATGGGAAAGTTTTGAGGCTTGTCTTCACTGCTGACCATGTATTCCATAAGTGACTGTCTATATACCCTCTTGGGTTGACCAAAGACTGAAATGCTGGCATATGACATGTCTAATTGTAGGGAACCTTGGAGTTTAGCCCCCCATGATCTTGATAACAGCATTCCATATTTGGGTGGGATATCAGCAACTACCACATCCATCAGAATTGTTTTATTTGGGTACTAGACTAGTGACACACAAAGATATTTTATTAAGCCTAAACATTTAACTTGGCTGGAGTCAAATGAAAATAGGTCCTTATAAGGTCTTGTGATGTCTAGGTTGAGCCTCTCCATCACTGATTTAGGCATAAGATTGTGAGAGGCGCCTGAATCAAACATTGTATTATGTAGTATCTTATCATGAACATGCAAACTGACATAGAAAGGTAAGATCCCTGTAACTGTTGTCTTTCCATCAACCTCTAGACCGAAAATCAATTCTGGGGTATCATCTAACACATTGACATTATCTTTATTACGAGTAAGTTGAAGAGAGTTCTTGATTTGTTGTTCGTATATGTCATGCTTGGCTAATTCTGAAAGAGGAACAACTATCTTCAATTTGCCAATTTCAACTTCTAGGTCAAAAAGTCTTTTAGATTGGATCTTGGTATTGAGGGTGACAATCTTTTCCTTGTTTATTAAATTTTCCTCTTGATTCTTATCTTGATCATGAGACTTATCTTTTTTACTCATCTCTTGAGGAGTATTACTTGGATTAGGCTGCAAAGGTGGTGCAGCCATAGGCTTTTGTTTTGAGGGAAATAGTTCAGTTACTTCTTCAACGGTTACCTCATTTGTAACTGAATCAGTTTTGTCATGTGGTTCTACGACTATGGCCTTTTTGGGCTGCAGTCTATCCTTTGCTTTTTCAGGGTGTGTTACATTTATAGTTCTGCTTCTTAGCTTTTATTGCTTATGAACTTCATAAAAAGCTGTGTCATAACCTTGTTTAAAGTCAAATCACTCACCTGACTTGGTTTGGAACTATTTAATGTCATCCTCCTTATGATCTTCATGACTTAGAAAAACTTGCTGCTCATCATTCAGGCTCATCAGGTTAATGTGGGTGTCATCTGCTTGCTCATTTGAAGTGGATGCTTCAGTATAGTTTTCCTGGAACGGAGGTCTTATCTCTGGATCAGAACTGGGCTTGCCAACGTTTGGGTTTTGATTTCTCCTAAAATTTGGATTCCTGATAGGGTTACTTTGTGGTGCTTCCCATGATGACTTTCTCTCCACAGATTCTACTCTGTCACCCAACCTTTTCATGCCAGTGAGTATTGCAACTAGTTTCTGATCAAAGGCCGAGGGTTCTTCTTTGAAGGTGGTTCTCTTTTCTAATCTTGCCCTGTTCCTCTTGGAAATTAGATTAGCCTCTACTCTGACAGCAACCTTTTAGGCATCCTCAAGGGTTTCAGGGGCTCTTTCCTTCAAATGATATGCCATATCAGGGTCAAAACCATCAGGAAATTTGTACAAAGCTAAATCAGGAGGAGGTCTTAAGTTCTGCGGCATTGCATTGTATACATTGTTGAATCTTGCACAATACTCCAAAACGGTCTCCTGAGGACCTCGCTTGATTGTATAATATTCACCCAGTATGTGCAAGGGATCTTTTTTATTTTCCCATCTGTTAGTAAAGGCTTGATAAAGCTCATCAGGAGTTGTTATAGTATTTGCAGTGAGTGATCTAAACCAGGTTCTTACATCACCTGTCAGGCTCTAAACAAAGATTCTCATTCTCACACTGTCATCATCAATTTCATAGTTCTCAAAATGGTCTTGCATCCTTCTGGCATGCTGAATAGCTGTGAAAGGGCCAGTGGAGTCAAAGTATGAGATTTTGGATTGGTAGTCATGAGGTAGGGTTGCTGCATTAGCAGGTAATTGCAGGGGTGCATATCTATTGGCCATATTTGCAGGATTTATAGGGTTGATAGGGATAACCGGGACAACAGGAACTATTGGGACAATAGGGGTAATAGGTATGGCGGAGACTACAATGTTGGTCAAGGGAATATTTGAAGTGGATGAAGGTGTGAAAGGAGGGCTTTGAGATGTAGATGGTGAACTAGGGGAACCAGGGGTAGACCGGAACAGAACCTTGATTGGAGTGAGAACGGGGTTAAGGTAGACTGTCTCAGGGCTCAAGTCAGAAGGATTTTCCTGTTTTTGCTGCTTCCTAATGTTTTTAGGGATTGAGTTAGGATTTTCAAAAATAGTTGGTGGGTTAGGGTCAAGATTGGACCTTGTATACCGTTGATTCTTCTTGGGAGCCAGATTCTGAATTGTTCTTTAAGTATTTTTTAGGATTTTCTTGTATCTACAAGGGCTAGACAAGATTTTGGAATGGTTGTGTATGTCTTAAAGCTAGTATTAAGATAGACTGAAGCAGGTTTTATGTAAACTTGTTAATGTAAAACAGAAACAGTTTTGAAGGCTTCCTGGCCAACATTCAGGCTTCACCTGTAGCTTTAGGAAATATACAGTAATTAGAAAATCCTGAGGTTTTCCCCAGTTGAGTCGCCATTTATGTTAACACCCAGGTTGTTCCCTATGACTCCCAGGGGAATCCGGCCGGAGTAACCACTAACCAACCTTTGGATTATAGATCCTAGCCTATCTATAATCAGAGAGGGCTCTCTCTTTAAGTTTCAGCTATGCGTTTGTGAAGATTTTAGGCTAGTAAAAAGTATTAGTTTCCTGTTTGAGACTTTGGTTGGTGAACTTTTGTTGTAAGAAGGGCATGAAATGTGCAGAAGATGCTAATCCATTGGGCATACGGAGTCAGAAATGTGAGATAGTTCTGGTGCCTGTGATGGAGAAAGTTTTGCTGAAGGCTAGATGGCTATTGTTGATATACTTTTCCGTTTAGTGAGTGAAACAATGGGAAATGGAGTTACAGACAGTGTGATATCAATTTGAGCAATAATCTCTACTTAGTAGCATAAATGAATTACTAAATAGTGACTATGAGACATTCAGGGCTTATTGGAGCAGTTAAGAATTCCAATTTAAACATCTGAAGTTATAGAAAAACATTTATAGTGAAGATAGATTGAGATCAGGGTGTCTCCATGGACAAATCCTAAGCTATTCTTTTTCCTTCTTTTCTAGATTTAGAAGAATACGTGAGAGTCATGAGTTAAAACAAATAACAGAAACATTAACAGAGATAGAGAAACACTTATTATATCAAGCCATAGCACTAGAATCCTATAGCATTTGATGGTTCCAATCACAACATGCACCAGTAAGACTCAGCTCCTGTAAACTCCAAGCTTTATTTATAACATCCTTTTGAAAGTTACAGCCGAGTTCTCATTTCTTCATAAGAGAAAAACAAAACCAACAAACCCTTGAAAGTTTGTGCGAGGGGGAATATATACAAAAGGTTTTACAAAATATCTGAATGCTGAGTCATTTGATAGATTAACTATGCTCACCAACTTTACAAAATATCAGATAAGAAAGTTATTGCTACTCTAAATGTAAGATAAATGGTCTTTAATGCTGTCAGTCCTATTCCTGAATGATGTGAATGATGTGTCTTTATACTTTGTCATGCTGTAGCTTTCTCGGCCCTGTTACCTGTAGCTGTCATTGTTGCTTTTGGTGGCCGAATCTTCCTGCTGAGTTGGCTCAGTCCACTTTTTCCAATCATAGTATATGCATCACACTTTCTGAATGTGATGACTTATATATTTCGATGACAAAACTTTGATGAAACCCCCTGCTTATAATAATAATTGTATCATTGAGGTCCACCATTCCTATGTAGGCAATTGATGCCTCAAAATTGCATCCAAGGTCTCATCTGCCTCTGTGTATTTGTAGAAGTTCGGAGGCACTTCAAATAAATGGCTGATCTCATTCATAATAAAAAACAAATTCTCTACTCTGTCATAGAGACTTTGCCCAGATGCTGGCCCTGTTACCGGTGAGCTGCTTGATCCTTGACTGATCTGATTGGTGGAAAATGTGTTCACCCTTTTAGCATAAACCTCATGTGATAGAAATCTCCCTGCACTGTTGAGCAAGCTTGGAAGACCTCTGCCCTGTAATGCTGCAAACTTGTCCATGAACTTCCTGACCTCTGTTTGCATGTCATGGCTTCTTCTATCCAATGTCTCCACCAGGCTTTTCAGTGTGAGGACCCTCTTTATCAGCTGGATAGTTTTTGTCCTGTTGGAGATCCCAATTGCTGCCAGCTGAGGACCTGTCTGGTTGTTAAGCACATTAATCATTTTGCTGGCTATCTCAGGCATACTGCCTAGAGATGCCATTGCTCTATGTACTTCCCTTTGTGCTTTGCCTATGAGCTCCATTTGCTCATGGATAGTTTCAATGTATTGCCACTGATCCGTTATTGATTGGCCAATGTGGGTCCACAAAACTGTCTTGATCTCAGCCACCACTTTGTCAAGGGTGAGCTCTTTCTCCAACTCCTTTATCCTTTCTTTGAGAGCCTTTATTTCTCTCCCTTTCTCAGCCACATTTTGCTTGGATTTGTCATATTTCTCACCTGGGCTTCGAGGGATTGTATCTCACCCATCAATTTCTGCATGTCAAGACTCGGAGCCTGCTCTGTCGTTGGTGCTGGTGCTGCTGTTGATGTTGATGGTGCTGCTGGTTCTGTGGGAGGAAGAGTAGTCTTTGGGGGTTCCTCAAGGTTTATAACCTCTGGAGGGGGCTGAGAAATCTGGCCTCCCTCTTTCTGCTGCAGGGCTGCCTGCAGTGCAGCTTCTATATCCTCCAGTTTCCCTTCTGTCTGCACTAGTTGCTTGTGCAGTGCTACCAGCAATGTAGCTACCTCCTGGTCTTGCCTCTGCTGAGCAACCTCATCTGTTTGGGGGTCAATGGTTGCTGGGAGCTTTACCTTCTTTCTTAGGGCTACAAGATCTGCATCTCTTATCTTCAGCAATGATTGTATGGCTTTTGGATCCTTGGGGTCATGCCCAAGCTCTATAATTACATCCTCCAAAGACTTGATTCTCTTGTCTTTGGCCTGAGAGGATGCTTTCTCCAACTCAAGTTGGGCAGCTGTATTATTTAGGCTGTTTTCCAACCTATTAGCCAACATTTTTTTGTCTGCCAATGTTGCATAGGCCATCTCACCTGTTTGCTTGTGAAGTTCTATTTGGTCCATAGGGTGGATGTCCCTTGCAAGAACCTCAAGGTTGGTTCTTATATAGTCTACAGTTGACTGTGGCTGCAGCATGGTGGGCATGAAATGACTCATGGTCATTTTTCATTCTATAATGTCATAGGCTGACATAAGCCTTTTTTGATTGGTGGGGGCCATCTTCAGCAACTGGTTGTAGATTTAGAGCCCGAGTGGCTCATTTCTCCTCTTAATCTCAATAAACTGTTGCTTGATGCCTGCCTCTGCTCTCCTTTGATGACTTGAGGAGCTGACCTCTCCTCCAATAGTTCTCTCTTGTTCCTGCTGAAAGGAACTGGCAGATGCCTCCATACTTGGTGGGCCCATTCCCAACGATTTCCCCATAGGCATTTCTTCCTCAGAGAGGGGATTTAATCTCTGCCTTTTCTCCCCTTGATTTGTTGATGTGGTGAGGGGAGTCTCCTGTTCTTTGTCCCTCTTCTTTCCCTTTTCCTCCTTTTGTGGAGTTTGAAACACTGAGGCCTCCACTACCTTTTCTTGCCCAGAAGGCATTTTCTCTTGAGCCTGTTGCTCAGTTGGTGTTGGGGCTTCAGCCATTTGCTCTTACTTCATAGGTTGCCCTTCTTCTTGATGTTCTTCTTGCTTTTCAAGCTCATTTTCCACTTGTTGTTCTGTTTTCTGCTCTATCCTAGGAGGTGGCTATTCCTGCTCCACCTGCTTGCCTTTATCTTTGTTTGATTCCTGTTGGGCAATTCTGGCTGCCTGCTGCTGGGCTGTGGAAGATGAGGCAGCTGCTCCAATTTGCCTTTGACAGGAGGAAGAAACCTGCCCACAAGTTTCCAAGTCAGCCTCTTTTTCAAGATTGCTTGCTTCTCTTCGTAGCATCTCTTCTTTACCAATTGGCTCTTCTAAGGTGCCTTCTTTCTAGCTTAGGGCATTGGCATACTGCTCAATATGAGGCAGTTTCAAATGAGCATGGCCACCCAATTTGTATTTTATCCTCCTAAGGGAAATGAAGTGATTAGGGTCATAAGGCACCCATTTGAAACTTGTTTGAAGTCTGAGGGTCTCTACGATCCTATCAGCTTCCTTCCATCCTTCCTCCTTTTTATTGTACAAAAAAGGGCCTAGCTGATTTCTGACCTTCAGTTGCACTTTCTTATTTTTTCTTTGGAAATGGACAAAGTCTGCATTTTCAAACTACCTGAAGTACTCTAGGGCAAAGAGTCTCATAGGGACATATTTTGGAAACCTATAGGGATTCAATTCATAGCCATATACTCTGATTACTGTGTGGTGTTGGTAAAAGTACCATTCACTAATGCTGTAGGCCTTTGAGAGTTGAAGAATTCTTTGCATTTCCTCTGTCAATCTGGGAGGAGGGACACCCAATAACAAGGCCATAGCTGGATGGATGAAAAGGTCAATGAGTTCAAAGTATGTGTAAGGTGAATAAGGTAGAATATGGCAGATTGAAGACCAAAACACAACAGACCTTGGGCTTCCCTGGGCATCTAGCTTTTTGAGAGGGACAGGGAAGGCATCAGGCTGATAAAACAAGAATAAATGACATATGTACCTGGTGTATTTAAACACCTTTTCCCTTTCTAGATTCATTAATTGCTCATGAATCTTATTGGCAATAAAAGTGGCAAAATCATAATGTACAGCAGGAGGCATTCCTGGGGAAAAAATGGAGAACATGGCCATAATGGTTTCATCCAGATCCTCATATGACCCATAACCGAGGATGTAACTGATCAACTCCACTAGCATTTTTCCCAGCTCATTAAGATATTGATATGCTATGGGAAGGGCAGTGTTCATAGATTGATATTGAGGATGAATAAACAACTGATTAATCTTGGCAATCTGATCACTAGACAGTTTACCCCCTTTCATTATCAAATCATGGATGGAGAGAGGAGTTAGGGGTTTTCTGGTGTGAAAGTGCAGCATTTCATTGATGGCCTCAGGGGTGATATGGAACAATACTAAGCCTGAGGGGCTGAGGACGGCTCTCTGACAGGGGTCATAGCTTGACCTGCATTGATTTACCAAGTCTGGGAGGACAATGACTTGAGGAAGGTTGTAAATGGGAATGTGGGAGTCCCAAATTCCTAAGGTGTCAGCCCCACTGAGGTATTGGGCCTTTAACTCATTCAACAGGTGAATATTGAATTTGGCTGTCATGGCCATGGAGTCTAACATTTGGTAATCTCTATCACCCAGGGCTTTCCACTCTAGCTCTCTGTGCGGGGCATTCAAAGGCTGAACATTCAGGGCTATTGGTGTTTCCATGGCTGGGTAGTACTTGTGAGTTTGTAGTGGAACTGGTTTCAGTGGGCAGGAGAGCACAGAGGGCTAATTTTGTAGAAGTAAAGCCAATTGTAAAGGCAAATGAGGCAACTGTGGTGACAAATGGTGTAGAATGCTCAAAGGGGGTTAATTGAGGGACTGCAGGGACTGGCAACTCTGTTTTTCCAGTGAATTATGCATTTCAGGTTTTCAGTCCACGAATGCGCGGACAGAGTGGGAATTCAGGAAAAGGTGACTGTATATGGGTTCGGTGAGCGAAATTCGACCCTGCAACTGTGAAGGAGTGCTGGTTTACCGGGAATTTACTAGTAAATTGGTTGTAATTACTCTTGTTAATTGAGTGCTGTAGAATTATGGACAGAAGCAAGCCTTGAGGGGATTCTTTGGGAAAATACCTGGTGAATTGCCAGCAATGGTCACAAATGCAGGCGGGTGGGAGGCGGCAGCATTCTTCAGGTTGATTTTTGCAGGTTGGCGACAGGTGGTCGTAAATTACATGCAGAGGAGAGCAATAGTTCAATTTGCAAAAGTGAGGAAAAACGCGAAAATTGGCTAAAATATGGACTTTTTGGGTATTTGGCGTGCTTTTTGGATGACGTCAGCATGACATCATCAGGTGGGGTCAGGGTTGGGTGACGTCAGCATGACCTCATCAGGTGACGTGGCAGTCTGTGAGTGGTCCACAGGGATTTCACAGGTGGCGGACACGTAGGAGCGCTGGCGGGTGGGGGTGCTGACAGGGCGCTGAGTGGAAGTGACATGGGTGGGCGTGGTGCTGGCGTGGGTAGGCGATATTGCAGAGTGGTAAGTGGGTTTTCTCGGACCGCCTTCTATACGGTTGCGGTATTGTCAGAAGGCAACCCGAGAAAATCTGGAGGTGACGCGTGGCGGAGGCCTGACATCACCCTCTGATAGTTTCTCGGAAGGTATCTTTTGGTCATGGACGCTCGTCCGATATCGTGTGGGCCGTCAAATGGGAAAGCCTAGATCCGACGGTCGACGGGTTGATAACATGCGCGGGCCATACGAAGTACGGGGAGGAATAAAATATCATTATTTCTTTAACTGCGGGCCCGGCGGAAACTTTATAAAAGTGGGTTTTTTTTGGTTTTTTCAAGGTTCATTCGCAAAACGGGTTTAAGGTTATTAATCCGAGCAAATCTCGGATTAATCCCAAGATTAATTCTTTGGCGCTCTTTGGGTTGCGCTTAAATGTTTTAGCGCTCGAAGACCTTCAAAGTCATACATAGAGCTATAATGCTCGGGGAAGGGGATACATAGATTCATGGAAAATTTTAGGGGCTAATATTCGCCCAGTGGGCTAATTTTCCATTATTTTTCCACAAAAAGATTCGCCAATTTCCATTTTTATAAAAGATGATTCGCCCAAATTTTAGAATATAAAATTATTTTACCTTAAAAATCGCCAACGTTATATAGAGACTATATATAAAATGATTGTAAATTTGAATAATTTTACAAATATATCAATAAACATTTTATAGTTTTCATATTAGGGATTAGTGAGATTCGCCAATGTTTTAAAGTTCCAGAAAATTTTCCATCCTTAAAATTTTCCCTGCATAGATTTTTTGGGTTTTTGCCAATTTTTACATAGTAATAGGGGGAATAGGGGGTATAAGGAGTTACGTAGTGATAGGTTAGTAGTTAATACGGATGAAAAGGGGGTGGATGAGGGGGGTAGAATACTAAGTTCTTTATATGAAATCAACTTAGTTTTTAGGAAGTAGATCAAAATGAAAAGAATTTTTGCACAAGAAATGTGGCTCTTAAAGAGACTAGGACCAGCAACAGATTTTGACTTTCTTTGTGAACATGGGTGGCATAGGGATGTTAGTCATGAATGTGATAGGGGGTGATTTGGAAGTTATATATGCTCCATTAAGCTTCTGCAAGACTGCTGCAAATAGGCCATTTGTACTGGCACCATGTTTTTACCTTTGCTTTATGCCAGTGAAATGCCATGAACCATGCTTTCTGCAACCCCATCTACCTACCCACTCAATTTCCTAGCATTTTTTGTTACTCCAAGGAGGGTGCACTTAGATTTGCAAACCCTTTTGTGCCTTTTCTTTTCCTTTGGCTTTTTTCTTTTGATTTTCTATCTAAAACTACCCTTATTGCTTTCCAAGGCCCCAGATTAAACAGTTGGGAACTTTCATTCTCTACCTATCTACCGTACCTTCCAAGATTGAGCTGTTTGGACATATTTCTTTCTCTAATCTACAACAAAAAATTAAAACATGGCATGACCCAGCTTAGGCTGTTGGATCATCCATCCAGAAGTAGGGCAACATCAACAAATGCAAGTATATTTTTTCCACAAGAATATGAGATCTTAGTATCACCAAAGTAGATCATATTGGCACTTCCCTTACCAATCATGAAAAATGAAACCTATTGGTATAGGTAGCTAACATACCAAAACCCTTTTCGCTTGAAACGAAAGGGCTTCCTCACTGGAACATATGCTCCTAACACAATAGGGCAGTCCTCTTAGCCCGAAAGTGATCAGAAACAATAGATCTAGGAAATGATAGTCGGATGCAGTTCTACTAGCTTCTGATTTCGATCACCAACGAATGCAGTCCTCAAATAGCTCTAATACCATGTAGGAATTTATAGGGTAATTTCCTCAGATAGAACACCAAAGGACATCACTCACAAACCGATCACAGATCAATACACCAGTATTTTTGACGTGGTTAAAACCCTCAAAGAGGAAAATAGTCCATGGCCTGAGCCAACATGGCCATTTTAGGAAATTTATTAATAAAAGAATGAAAATTTACATAAGAATCTCTCATGAATGGTCACACTACAAATGGCCCTCCATGCTCTTTAAATAGAGATCATGGACCAATCGGGTACTAAGCCATGAATCTAGTGTTGGTAATACCGAGGAGAGAATGAACCTTCGGATCACTTCATGTTTAGAACATATCATGACCGTCGGATTGTAAGTTACAAATGTACATAGTAAAGAAACACACTTTACCTTACTCTGCACTAGAATAAGTTATACTTAACTATTTCCTATGTGTCAGAATATCCTAACATCCCCCCTTAAGAACAACTTGGGATAGGATTGAAGGATCTACAAATATGACACAATAGGAGAAGGAAGGAGGCATTAGAGCCTATATTGTAATGATAAAATATAAATTATATTTATAAAAGAAAAAAATATTTGAAGCATGTTCTCCATGCTTGCAAGAAAAAGAAGATATTTATTTGTTTTATATTCAAAAGAAATTTCTATAAGGCACATTCTTCATGATTTTATCAAGAGCAGGAAAATAAAAAATTAATTTATATTCTAGAAACCACAAGATGTCCCCACCACCCATCCCAATGGAAATGAAAAAATTATTCTAAAATAGGTGGGTGGGCCACCCCCAACAGACCCGCCCGACACAAACCATATGTTATATGTACAAGGTAGCATAACCGATAGGGCTTGAACCCATTCGGCTCAGTGGGTTGGACCGCCAATCACGCAATTCCAAAACATATAACAAATTCAAACCAAAGTATTAGCTGGCGACAATTAAAAATAAAACATTGTCACATGTTAAAAAATGACCAAACCTTTATATGGGTTGCGAGGATTCGAAATTGAAACCGCCCACATACAATGCGCCATCGCCACCAATGGGTCAACGAGCTCATGTTGGTGGCTCCACCCCAGTTCTCTAATATAAAACACTAATTCATTTTCCCAGGAGACCAATAGAGGAGTAGAGAATGGAACCCTGAGCGGCTAGGAGAGGTTGAACCATGAGCGAGGGATCTGCTAAGACGCTGAAAAGATTCCCTTAGAGGACCAGAGGTGCCAGTGTCAATATTTGACAAGTTTATAGTCATTTTTGCATGTTTTCTCACCAGGAATCCAATCGTGCAGTTTGTTTCTCCAACCAAGGTCTCCATTTTCAGGAAGTCAGCAACAAGGAATATTCACAAAATCTTGAAGAATATAAAATATTCCCTTGGAGGTTGATTTTTGACAGAGGCAAAATGATGTCGACTTTATAGTCATTTTTCACAGAATTTTTCACAAACCGTAGTGGTGTGTTCAGAAGTTTCATCCAAACAGTGGATTTTTTGGTGATCTCCAGGAACGAATCTTTGGGAGAATCTTTGAGATTCTCGAGGATTCAAATTTTGACAGCGTCAAAAAGGGGCCAAGTTTATAGTCGTTTGAAACGATTTTGCAGCACGAGTTCAACAATGTAGTGTATTTCATCAGTTGATCTTTGCATTTTCCAAACATCCTCGAAAGCGAAAGAATATTATGTCATGTCCTTATTTTTATTTGTAAAGATGATGGTTTTGTTGTCGAGATCCTTGATTCCATCATGTTTATGGATACTTGTATGTCACATCATGTGAGATTTTATTATCTTGTCTTGCTGAAGGAGGGCCCATTTGAGTGAGAGTTCCAATAGAAGAAAATCTTATGGAGAGACATGCCACTCTAGTTGAGGGTATTTATCCTTGTAATGACAAATATTGTACTATGTACTCATCATTATATTGGAAAATTTAATGAAGCGGCCTCCTCACCCTTGAAATCAAACTCAGAGACATATCCCACACTAAGTGAACTTCGTTATCAATGTGTCTGTGTTCTTTGATTTGATGGTTATCATTATGTTTCATATTCTTTAAAGAATGCACATATGGATTTTCACACTTTGTCATATGCAATTCTACTAACATCACAGAATTAAAAGAGCTTGGTTAATCTCAGTAGCTAAAGAGATTCAGATCAAGTTTGGTATTGGAGAGGTATTTTTGTTGATGTGAATTGTGATTGTGAAGAAGGGAGATGGGGAACAACAGAGATCTCTATGAGGACCTCCTCGAGATGGCATGCATGGTGGACATAGTGTATGCATATTATCAAGAGAAGATGGCAAGAGAGGAACGGGAGAAAGAAAGAGCAGAGGATGATGCTCCATCTACCTCCTCAAATAAACATGCTTCTTCTTCGTCATCTTTTCATCATTCAGATGAGGAGATCAATCAAAGACTTCAATAAGATAATGTTGAATTGAGGAGACTTCTACAAGAAGAAAAATAGGAGAAGTAGAGATTGCAACTTCAGTTACGAGCCATGAAAGAGGCCTTGAAAAAATTGAAGTGCAACAAAGGCTTAGCGAAGCCATCCTCACCTATTTCAGAATTGAAAACTTAGGTAAAAAATGTTGATCATTCTTCAATTTCATTTTCCCATGACGTTATTTTTGTTGGAAGCCTTGAGGTACCCATTTCAAGAACTAGCATGAGACACCTTACTAGGATGGGGTATCGAGGAGGAGGAATTGGTGTTAATGGCCAAGGAATGAATAAGCCATTGGATGTTGTACAAAGACCTTGACTTGCATGTTTGGGATACACTTAAGGAGAGTGCTCAAAGGTTTCAGAAGTTTCTAAGGAATTATCGAAGCCATCAGAGAAAGAGGATGATTGGAACACATCACAATCCTCCCATGACAGTGGAAATTGTAGAGGAAGAGCTAAGGCAAGCTCTGTTATATGGAATGTTGCATCTACAGATAAATACAATTTCCCTAGGTGGGTAGCTACACCTAGAACAACATAATTAAAGCACTTAACCTTTTTCTATAAAAGATAAATAAGACAAGTGACCTACTTGTTATCTTTCACTTTCCCTTTGTCTCCTTTTTATGGATCCCGTCGCTCCTTCTCGAAATTAATCCACTTGACAAGTACCTACAATCATAAACAGAGGTAAAAAATGAATCAAAGCAAGAGATCTATATACTATAAGAAAATGGAATTGAAATAATTTACACATATAATCATCATACATAAAGACAAAAATATGGGAAAAAGTGTAAACAACTGTATTAAGTAGAAGGAAGAATTAGAACCATGAAGTCTGATCCATTGTCACGCTTCCAGCTTGGGTTCCAACCAACATCACATCAAAAGCACAACACTTCAACATCATAACAATACTTGCTTACAATCTCAAACCTCACACCAATAGTATCTCCTTACAAAATCTCAAAGTTAGGCCCCTGATCACTTAGATGAGTGCTCAATTTATAGGAAAATGATGGTGGTTTGGTCATAAATGAGGGTATTGAATGACCTTCCAAACTTAGAGTTAGTTTCCATGGAGGAAGGGATGAGAGGATAGGAGGTTACTTAACTCATTCGCTATCCAATTTCAAGTTCATATTAGATGATAAGTGTGAGAATCTTCTAGATGGCTCCAGAAGATAAGAATATTCCCAGAACCCTATGAGGATTTCGCTCAATCTTGCCCATTGTAGGTCAAAATGGGCCTAGGTTCTCTTAATTGCATCTTGACATGGGCTACCTACACTGAAGCACACTTACCCTTGACCAAGGCTGTGTTGGTCCCTCAAGGAGGAATTTCCGGAGGGCTTCAAGCCAAGAAATGCTTTTGGAAGGGGGCATTCAAAGTGATGACTTCTTTAGGGAATGTCATGACTGAATTAAGGTTTGGTGAGCCCCAAAATTACCGATTTGAATGATGGGACTAATGTGGCCAAATGGATCTGTAACAAGCTCTCATTGCCAATATTGTACCAGAGACAGCTAGTAGAGGTATAAAAGTATCAGTATTCTAAAGTTCATTTTGATTACAAGCATATTGATAATGATGAGTAGAAATCATGGCATAAAAAACCATGTAGTGTTTGTGGTTTGCATAACCATGTGATTGCTGAGTGTTGGAAGAGAATGGAAACAAGAAAGAGGATGATGTGTGAAATTCGTTCTCCACATCAGGGAAGGAAGAAGGTCAAGCAGGTCTCGAGGAAGAATTTTTTTTTGTAGTCATTGCAATAGAGGTGGACGTCAAAGAGATGTGTGTTGGAGACTCCATATAGAGCAGTGTTTCAAGGAAAAAGCGCTCATGTAGGAACCAACTGGTGATGATGTTCAACAAGCGAATCCGCTACATTCCTGGTGGTTCACCAAGGAAATTTTTAGGGGCTAATATTTGCAGGTGGGCTAATTTTCCATGTTTTTTCAAAAATAAATATTTTCCAATTTCCAGTTTTTCTAAAAATGATTTGCCCACATTTTACATTATAAAATTACCCTGCTTTAAAAATCGAAAATTGTTTATATAAACTAATATAAAATCATTAGAAATCTAAATAATTTTACAAAAATATTGCCAAACATTTTACAATTTTCATATGAGGTACTAGTAAGATTCGCCAAGGTTTCTAAACTTTAAGATAAATATCCATCCTTAAACTTCTCCTTGTGGTTCACTTTGTTTAGTAAGAGATGGTTTTACTATATATGGTAGCTTGTCATGGATGCATTTTGTAAATCATGTGTTACAATATAAATGTAAAAGTGATGATGTGTTTTCCATCACTTATTAAAGCAACGATGATGTTTTGGCCTTTTATTGATAACTGGGGTATTGAATTCTATTCTGGTGTAAACTTGACCAAAGAGTGTGTCTTATAAACTCTTGGCAAGTATGGTGATGTTTGGGTCATGGTTGGTCATGTAATTGAGCATGTAATTTACAAGGATGTACTACATGTTTGCAGATGATGCAAGTGTTAGCTCATCACTTATGGCTTCGAAGAACAAGGGTGAAGGAGAAGGAAGTGTGACCTGTCAGTACAATTGTGGTGCAGATAATGTAATGCAACAATTGAAGATTATTTTCATGATTTAGGAGGACCAAAAGATCCTCAATGGTGAGGAATGATCTAGGTGGCTCTAGACACGTTCATAATTCAGCAGTGACTATGGAAAAGCTAAAATATAAAAGTCATCGTATTGAATTGAAACTTGGACCATAATGTAGTGCTCCTCACCCTGACTGCAAGGGTATGAAAGACACTCAAATCCGAGTTCGTATGCTCAAGTTATCGTCGGTTAAAGTTATGGTCAAAATTGGCCAAGTGGTAATCACTAATGAGGAAACAAATTGGAAAAGGGATAATGCCCAAAAATTGGTGGTTGGAAAAGGTGAATTTGTCACCTCCTTTATTTGCATTAATAACCCTTAAAATTATGTGGAAATTGTTTTATTGTTTGCCTTATATATATATATATATATATATATATATATATTATATATATTATCTATATATTCATCAAGTTTTTTTGGGGATTTTTTTTGGGGTGGCAGGCCACTAGCCCCGCCACCCCTCCCAATGGCAATGATAATTTTCTTATAAAATGGATGGGTGGGCCACTCTCGGTGGACCTGCCAGACCCAAAACGTATGTTATATATATAAGGTAGAAAAACCGGTGGGGCTTGAACCTGCCTGGCCCAGTGGGTTGGCTCGCCACCCATGTGGTTTCAAAACGTATACAAAATTCAAACCAAATTATTAACCACCGATAGTTAAAAATAAATAATTTATGCATTTTAAACAATGACCAAACCTTTATATGGGTTGCAAGGATTTTAAACTGGAACCGCCCACATACGACGCACCACTGCCATCAAAAGGCCAACTGCCCCACATTGTTGGCTCCACCCGAGTTCTTTAAAATAAATCCTCAATTCATTTTCAGAGTAGATCGGCGGAGCAGTGGAGCACGAAACCCTGAGAATCCAAGAGGGTCAGAACCATGAGCGAGGGATCTGCCTAGATGCTAAAAAATTTCCTTAGAGGACTAGAGGTGCCAATGTCAAAATTTGACAAGTTTATAGTTACTTTTGCACGTTTTCTCGCTAGGAATCCAACCTTGTTGTCCGCAACAAGGAATATTGGCAAAATCTTTAGGAATCTAAAATATTCCCTTGGAGGTTGATTATGAAATAGGCATAACGATGCCAAATTTATAGTCATTTTTCACAAAATTTCACAAGGAGCGTAGTGGTGTGCTCATAATTTTAATCCGAGTAGTGGAATTATTTTCCATCTCGAGGAAGGAATATTTGGGGGAATCTTTGAGATTCCTGAGGGTCCATATTTTAACAGTATCAAAAAGGGGCCAAGTTTATAATTGTTTGACACGATTTCACGCCACGAATTCAGCGGTGTGGTCCATTTTGTCAGCAGAGCTTTACATTTTCCATCCACCCCTGAAAGTGGAGGTATATGATCCAGTTATGCCATGTCTTTCTTTTTATTTACTGAGATGAAGGTTTTGTTGTCGAGATCCTTGATTCCATCATGTTTAAGGATAATTGTATTCCATGTCATGTGAGATTTTATTAGCTTGTCATGCTAAAGGAGGGCGCATTTGAGTGAGAGTTCCTATAGGAGAACGTATCATGGAGAGACATGCCACTCTAGTTGAGGGTATTTATCCTTGTAATGACAAATATTGTACTATGTACTCATCATCATCTTGCAACTTTTAATGAAGAGACCTCCTCACTCTTGACACTGAGCTCGGAGACGTAACCAACACTAAGTGAACTCTGTTATCAATGTGTCTGTGTTCTTTGATTTCATGGTTTTTGTTATGTTTTATCTTATTTAAAGCATGCACATGTGGATTTTCATACTCTTTCATATTCAATTCTACTAACATCACATAAGTAAAATATTTTGGTTAATTTCGATAGCTGAAGAGATCTAGATTATAACATCTCATCATGTATAATTATAATGTGATGTAGTGAAGGAAGATGAAGGAAAGGAAGGTTGAATAGAAGGATAAGTAGAAGCCGATATCAAGGAAGATTATCCTCGCATGTGTGATCAAAGATATGAAATTTCTATGGTACAAGTTTGAAAATAAGAAGCAAAGGAGAGGCCAAAATTCATCCCTGGAGAAGACCCAGTACAAACTTAGGAAGATGCATCTTGAAGTATTTTCGTGAAGCCTTGAATTGGAATATCGGGCATCTTGTGGTTGTCATCTTGGTGATTAGTTTGACTTTGATGTATCACTTGTTGCATTGATTCTCTAAGGAAAATGTTGGCTAGGTTTTTTCCCATTTGTGGGTTTTCCTAGGGTAAAATCTTTTTATCTCTTTGTACATTGTGATCTTTATTTCTCTATTGTCTCTATGGTTGAATTTCTAAATGTGTGTAACAACCCTAGGTTAAAAATACATTTTATAAAGTTAATAAAGGAAAAATAAGACCAGGGTCATGAGACACGTATTCCAAGATGAATGTTGGGCAAAACATCCTAGTGTGGGTGTTCATTTGGTTATTATGGATAAAGGAAAAGGAAAATGCTTTGAAAACGCAAAGATGCATTAATTAGAATTTTATTTATGAAAATAAATGAAAATAAGAGAAAATGAAGGTGAAAGGTCACATGTTTCATGTTAGGAGGAAAATTAAAAAAAAATAATAGAAATTGAAGAAAATGGAGGTCTCATTGAGAAAAATACTTATGAGGAACATTTCAAAACTTTTGTTAGTTTAAGCTTTTATCAGTTCAGTTTTGGAACCCCTCCCCCTATTCTCTCCACTCTCTCATACTCTTGCACACATACAGCATTCATGGAGCACTCTAGCATTGGAGAAAAAAAGAGAGGAAATGAAGGCCAAGAAAGCAAAGCAAAGGAAGGATCAAGCGAGGAAAAGTTTGGATCAAGCAGCTACATTGGGAATACTTGCAGGCTTACATGTACAATTTCCTTGCTATTTTTGGCATGCATGGTACATGTATGTGTGTATTTGGTTCTCTTGTTGTCATTGGCGTGGGTTTTTCTAGGTATGACAATGTTTTCATCTTTGCCTTTCCATTTCAAGATAGTCATGGTGTGATGGGGTTCTTTTACTTCGTTGATTTGGATTGTCGAATGGTTTCGAAACTAAGTGGGGTGGTCTCAGGAAAATTACCAAAGGCCCAATAATCCCTTGACTAGTAATGGAGGGATACACAACAAATCTAGAGGGTGGAGATGGGAAAATTCCTCATGGTTTACGTGGAGATATCTGGAGGCATCCATGCTTTTTTAGGTCCTAGTTATCACTTAACTGATATATGGCGATATTGTAGTAAAGCTCAGTAGTGTATGTTTATTGTTTTTCCTAGGAATCTTTTGACCAGTAATGTCATGATACATGGTAAATCCTAGTTGTATAGATGAGGTTTTCATGCCTAGGAATCCCTTGAATGGTAATGGAAAGATACATGGTAAATCTTGATGAAGCCTAGGTTGGTTTTGTTGTGAGTCCCACATTCATGGTTGGAATATGGCACGGGGGTGATTGGTGGAAAGAAAGATTTGGTTCAGCCCAATATATGGTTGGGTGGTAGATGGAAGTCCCTGACAGGGTTAAATTATGCATATATTAATAAGAACTCTTTTCCTCTTGTATTCCATGAGTATTTATACTTGTTATTATGTGGCATTAATGATTGTTGTATCATTGATATATTTTTGGCTATAAGCTGGTTATAAGCATGGTTTGTGACAAACTTGAGTTATCACTCTCATTAGTAAATGAATGAGTAATGAATGTATCCCCTAATAGACGATAATGTAGCTATTATCAGATGGAATTAGACCTTCTTGAGGATTCTTAGATAAGTATGAGATCCCTATGTTCAAATCTGTTGTTATGACATGTAGATTACATGTTCATGATGTGTTTGACAGAATGTATCTCATGGATAGGACTTGTTAAGTCATGTTATTATCTCAGTTTTGTATGGAATTCTTTTTCCTTGTGTCTTTCATTGTTCAAGGAAGTCTCATTAAGTTATCAATAGAGGTATAGTTGCTAGCGTGAAAAAGTGGCTTAAATACCGTGGTCGGAGGCACATAATTGAGTGAAAAAGAATACAATCGCTCCGTTGAAGGCATCATGTGTGGGAATGGAGGGTCGCAATCAAAATTCTACAGCATTGTGTCAACGTTTGGGAGATCAGGACACCGAAAAAGAGTCTTATCTTAGGGCTTGGGCGCCTGGAAGGGTGATTTAGCCCTTGGGGGTCCCATAGCACTTGAGGAGAGTCAATAAGGTTTGGTTGAGTCAATTCCACTTCCTTAAGGTGATCTAGGAGGTTGAGTCATATCATAGTAACTCTTCGCCACATGTTTACACTGGCAAGTCAGAAACTTGGCTAAACATGGGAAGAGGGTGTTACAAAGTGGTATCAGAGCATGGTTCAACTCTTGGACTCGATGGGAAGAATGTGTTTTTCGTGCATGCAGGAATATTGTGTGTGTTCTTGTTATGTATGCATGGTGATGGTCCTTATTATCATTGTGTTGTCATGTAGAAGTTGATGATGTTGTTGCTGGGATGAATTTGTCATGAATGCTTGTCGAATGTATATGTATTTTTTATTCATGCTAGTGTCCACATGAATGAATGTACATGTAGTGTTATGGTTATGGTTGTCATGCATAAGGTCATGATATGCAGTTGGTGTTGTCATTCATGATGCTGGTATGTGTTAGTGCCTAAATCTACCTCAGGCTGAGAAAGGTAGGATCTAGGGTAACATCAAACCACACTTAACCTGGTAGCTAGCCCTACCAGGTCGGGAGAGGGCTCTCTCCTTGTCAATCTCAGCAAAATATGATCAATGAGGCTTGAGATGACTAATGTGAAGACTGATTTTAGGCTAGGTATATGTTCATAAGAGTTTGATTGAATTTGATGATATTTTGTTGGCTCAAAATGTGAAAGGCAGATTTGGGTCCAGGGAATGAGGCTCAGTTTTGCAGAGATCTCTATGGGGCGAGGTAGAAAAATGGTTTGGTACCTCAAATTGAGTGAGATGGAGAGATTTTAGACTGGTGAGGAGTTGAAGAGGGCATGAAAGTCTCAGGGATCCTCTTCAAATAGCTGAAAACATAAATAAATAAACAAATCCTAGGTAGAGCACTGCAATTTCAATGGATTCTACCTTCATCCTTGTTTGATTTAGTTAAGATGAAGTAAAGAGAGATGATGGCATACATAGAACATATTTAAATTTACAATTATAGAAGGAAACACAATACTAAATTAAGATGCCACAAGAATCCCATAAAGTGCTACAAACCCTGGTCAATTCCTTTGCTAAACCACGGAAAATGAATGTACAATAATGCTCAAAGCATTCACAAAAGTCCAACCTTTGCTAATGACTCAAAACTAGTAGATATAGACAATAAACAACTCATCCTAGCCTTTAGGGGTCGAGCTCATAAGTTTAGGATCTGTTCCAACAAATTCTAAACTGAGAACTAAAAAGTAGGTAGTGGAACAGCTTGCCTCTAAAAACTAGGGAACTAATTCATTTAGTTGCAAACTACCTTTTCATGGATGAATCTACCTCTATGAGTAAAAATTTAGCATAATTACATTAAAATCCATCAATTCACATTAAATTACATCAAGAGTTTGACTATTAGAAAGAGAAAAGTCATATTGTAAGGAAACTAGGCGAAAAACAGAGTTTTTTGGCCAAAATGAGCAAAGTTTCACCCTATGCGCTGCACTGATTTCCCTAGGTGTAGCACCTTTTTGCAGCTGATTTTGGAGGCCTTCCTGTGCACCAAATTTTCTCCAAGTGGGCTTGTTGGAAATTGCTGTCTGTCTTCTTTCCATAACAAGTGGAATTTCTTAATTTGGCCTCCATTTTCCCCTCCAAAACTGAGTTCTCCCAACACTACTTCCTTTGTGTCCAAAAAGGGGCAGAAAGGTCATTTTTGAGGTGTTTTTGACCTTTTTGGAAGCTCAAAACCTATCAAAATTTCTTGGCCATGTGAGGGAATTCATATTTTTTCATGAAAAATCCAAAAATTCTGAGTTTTCCTCAAAAGGAGGTCTCTAGCAAAAGTGCGCGCCAAGTGGCGCGGCGCATCAGGTAAAAAAACCTGTTTTTTAGGCCAAAAATTTCAAAATTGCAAAAAACGTCCCAAATTTCTTGAAATTTGGGCTGAGTGTCCTTCACTAAGTGTTGTGTTGGGCCAAGGAAGCCTCAACCAAGATCTGGAGTCTATCTTGCTCTTTTCACTTCCTCGATGCTTTCTTCAACTTGGCCTTCAAAATCCTGATTCTTGCTTTGCACACCTTGTTTCTCACCAAGTAGTGGTAGGCCATGTGCCTCAACATCTTTTTCTCTCTGTTGGCCTTCTATAGCATATTTTCCAAATGAATATTTTCCCTCTCAAGCCAAGATTCACGATCAGCATCAATTTCTTGTTCAAGTGGTGTCACCTTGATTTTCCTCCTCTTGGCAGCTTGCCGGTTTTCTCGTACGTTTTGTAGCTCCATGATGGTTTTCGGATCCTCTAGCTATTTGTTTCTTTGCTCCAGATATTTGATTATCCATTTGGCTTTTCCTAGGTTGAGAGACATATCATGAATTTCCTCTTGCTACTCCCGAATGATCTCTTCAAACTTTGAGCTTTATGAGCCCAAGTTGGTGTCATCGTCTTGAATAAGAATGAAATCTGTCTCTTGTCCTCCTAAAGGCCCCTCATCATGTAATGGTTGCTTGCCCTTTTCCTATACCTGCTCTGCTGATGGAGGAAACAAGACCCCTTCCACCTCGAGTGGAGATAGTACTAGTTTTGCTGCTGCAAACAACCTTCTAGTGCCCTTTTAATAGGTGACAAACACTGGCACACTAGTGGTTTGTGTCTCATGAATCTCCTACTGATGTGAAGGCCCTCCTACCTCATGAAAAAATATTGGGGGTACTTTAGGACCTATGAAGACCTCATGTGAAATGAAATCCTCCCATGAGATGTTCAGTAAACCAAGCTGATGCAAGACCACAATTTTGATTAGTGTGAAATGATATATGTTGTTATACTGCTGTTGAGGAGGCTTCTTGTGCACTAAGGTGGTCATCTTCTCAATGTTCCGGCAAATAAAATAGGGTAGATTCATCATTCTCACCCCAGTCAAGTACATCAGCAATATGATGTGGTAGGCATACAAGCAAGAAAATCTGCCCTCACAGCTGAAATATTTAATTATGAGTTTCATCAAGGGATCATATGTGTCCTTCAGATACCTGAAGGCAAAAAATCTACTGACATGTCTCTGAAAACTAGCCTTGATGTAAGGCTCATAATGCTCTCTGTCTATCAGCTGCCTTTTATTCCACTTCTCACCGACATTGGAATGCCAATTGCTTGAGAAATAGTCTCAGGTGTTAAGGTGAATGTCACACCTGCCAAAGTGGCTTGGCCATTATGAAGATGGAGCACAAACAATCTGGCCAACTCATGATGGTACTTGACTCTCTCTACCATCTCACAGAACTGATAACAAGATTGGTGTTGAAAGCATGTAATAGCAGGAGGATAGGCCAGCAGCTTGGCAAGTGAAGTAGGCTCCTTCGGTTATGTTTTCCACCCTTGTGAGGCATCCTTGGTGCATGCATTTCTCTAGAAGAATCACTGGCTGTCTCTTCATCTCTGTCATAGGAAGAATCTGACTCCATGTTGGCCAATGTTTGAGTTTTCGTAGATGAGTATGAAGAGATTTTATGGTGTCTTTAGGTTTTTGCTACCAAAGATAAGAATGTATGAGGGACTGTGGATGGAATGTCTATGATAGGTTTGGGAATGTTGTTGTCATGTTTTTTGGGGAATAGAAGGGTTTAGGGAATAATATTTAGGCTTTGGGACAACAATTAGGGTTTGAGGATATTTAACTAGGGTTTGGGATAGTGGGACTAGGAATTTAGGATTAGTGATTTTAGGGATATGGGGATTACGGAGTGGGTAGATGAGAATGTAAAGAGAGGGAGAAAATGAAGTGAGGGAATGAGGGAATGAAAGAGTGAGGGAGTGGGAAATGCTTAGGAGTGGAATTAGCAGCAAGAAATACAATTTATAAACCCTATGCAATTGTTTTTGACAAGAAATGCAAGGAAGTAGGGTTTCAATTTTTTCCCATTAAATCACCATAAGCACCAAGATAAACTCATTCATTGGTCATGGAGGAATGTTAACTTACTTGGTCAAGTGAGGATTTAGCAATTTTTGCAATTTTGGAAGAGGTTGTGGGTGAAATAGGCCTTGTAACCTTGTGCGCCGCCCCACCTCACAAGTGCGCTGCGCCCTCTCAATGCATCGCGCCTGTTTAAAATTTACACTACAGAATGCTACCCAATGCATTGCGTTCTATGAGTGTGCCGCGTTCCAAACCCAGTGCGCTGCGCCACTGAAAATATCAAACTTGCTACGATTTTTTCCTTCTTTGCAATTTTTTACTTTTCTATTACTCACTCTTTCTCCTTTGGATACAAATGAACTCTTTAAACATGAAAAATGGTTTATATACATATAGTTTTGATTTTTCATTTACAAAACCCATTCTTCTAATGTTTGCCTTTGACTTGCTTTTAAAACTCTGTTTTTGGGCAGTTTACTTTATTTTTGCCTTTAATGGACTGAATGCTTTGACTTTTTGTTTACTTTGCAAGTGGTGGAGTTGCAAAAGCTTGGAAAGGTGACTAGGGTTTCCTCTGAAGTTATTACGTATGGAAAAAATGAAATTACATCAAATTTGTACATGAAAACATAAAAAAAACTCTATTTTTCCTCAAAATAGGGTTTTGAGGAAAAATCAATCACTGAGCATGTGATTATGGAAATTATTGTTGCTGAAACTTTATTTGACCTCCTCATGCGCCTTCTGACCTTTATTGAGAATTTACAAGACTTTATTGACGAAACCCTAGACCTAATGAGACCTAAGACCCTAAAAATGACTTTTGCAAATTTAAAGACAAAAAATGACTGCAGATTATTTAGATGAATGAAAATGGGCCAGTAGGTAAAGAACATGAGGGAAAATGTATAATATGCCCCTACCATCAGATGATCCATGATCATAATGGAATGTATCTGATTGGATGAGATGCCTAACATGTAATGCAACAAGATAATTTGATCACTGACGGAGGGATTGAAGATATCGACACTAACAGTATGGTCATGCATGATAACTGGATAATGGTTAAGATGATGTTAATTATTTATATGATTATGATTATATATGTATCGTGCTAATCTGGTTGATCTTGCAGATGAGACATCCTCCCCTTAACTATACTAAGGTATGTTGATTATGCTTGTATTTTGGTTTAGCTGACATGATATACTTGCAAGAAGACGATCAAATATGACTAACAAGATGGTATACTATATAGTTCAAGAAACTCTTTGTATCAATCACATGAGCAACATGGTGATGAGTACTCCCCTCACATAGCAGAAAATTTGAGAAGTTTGAAGGCAGAAATAAGGAGTTTCAAAGAAGACAATGACAAGATCATTCAGTCACAAAAAAGACTTTCCAGAGAATAGGAGAAACAAGTAGAGGTCAATGTAGTTATTCTTAATAGTTTTTCAGACTTGGAGAGACATGGACAACCATAGGTCAGTTTTGAGCATGAGGAAAGGACAAATAGGTAATATGGTAACATGTCTCATGGTAGCCCTAGGTAGGATAGGGAGGACATGATCAGAGATGACAGTTTCTTGGATACACCAGATATAAGAGGTGATGGAAACAGGTTCTATTCTAGTTCTGGTTTTGACATGCACCATGGTCATCATCATTATCATCCTTACTTGAGGAATGAGAGGGGATATTTGCCAAATGAAGTCAAGAAAGCTAAACCACCTACCTTTGATGGGGATTTGAAGAAGTGGGAAGACGCATATGCATGCTATCTTGGAATAAATAAGTTCTTTGAGTTGCATGATTACATAGTGAACATGAAGGCCATAATAGCTATCTTCAGCCTCAAAGGGAAAGTAAACATCTGATGGGAAGATGTGAAGCAAGTTAGAGACATAAGGATAGAGGAATTGAGTTGGCATGAATTTAAGAGACTCTTAAGGAAGAAGTATTTGTCAGAGAGATACTATGATAGTAAGGCTAAGGAGTTCTATGAGTTAAATATGGTATCGATGAAAAATGAGGAGTATATGACCAAGTTCCTAGAGTTATTGGGGTATGTACCATATCATAAGGATGAGAAGGCCAAGGTTCAAATATTTGTCAATGGATTACCCTTAACTTTTAAGGATCAAATTTAGTATTATAGCCTCAATCACTTGAAGAAGTCATTGCTAAGTTGAAGCACTATTATGAGCAATCAAAGTGTAAGCCAAAATCTGAGCAAGGCTGGAAAGGGAAAGACGAGACTAAAGGTAAATGGCATCTGAAGAAAATAAGACCCCACGGTGCAAGTGAGAAAGAGAATATTTTTCCTTAAAAGAAGTTTAATGTAGTTGGATAGGGACATGGGTCATAGTCTAGAGGGAAACAAAATAAAGGTGATGGTAAGGGATAGTTGCATTGTTAGATATTTGGCAAGGAGCATCTCTAGAGGGATGTTCCTTCATATTATATTGGTAGGCCTAAGATTTATAGTGACAGGAAGAACAGACAGTTGGGGATGTTGGGCAGAGAATTCCTCATATCTATGTAGCATTGGATAACAGGAAGACATATCACTAGACATTTATTATCAAGATGGATGGTAAGCTTTACAATCAACTTGTTTCTATTTTGATTGGCCCTAGATCTAATTATAGTTATGTTAACCATGAATTGGTGGATATGTGTGGCTTGAATAAATAAGGACATGTATATTCTTGATTAGTGTAGTTGGCTATAGGAACAAATAACAGAGTCCATCATTGGGTAAAAGCTTATGCATTTGAGTTGAATGGTATTCCTACGTCAACACATTTGAATGTACTTCCATTGGGATCATACAATATGCTTCTAGGTATGGATTGGTTGTATATTCACAAGACTAAGATGGATTTTTATGAAAATTCTATTGAGTACTTGGATAATAATGGGGAACAAAGAATCTTGCAGGGTAAGAAGAAGGCTACATCAGTTAGAATGGTTACAACTATGAAAGAAAACTGTCATCATAGTAAAGGGTGTGTTATTTTTAGTGCATATTTCTAGCAATAAAGGTAAGGATGTTGAGGATGTAGAGGTCTTGAACAATTACTCCATTTTAGAGCAGTTTCAAGATGTATTTCCGGCAGAGATTTCAGGATTTTTGCCTCATAAAGAAGTGGACTTTTCTATTGAGTTGGTACCATGGGTAACACCAGCATGAAAATCACCTTACAAGATGAGCACTCCAGAGCTAGTATAATTGAAGTTACAACAGGAGGAAATTATTGACAAGGGACACAATAGGCCAAGTGTGTCACCTTGGGGTGCACTGATATTGTTTGTGAAGAAGAAGGATGGGAATCTCAGGTTGTGCATTGATTACAGGAAGTTGAACAAAGTGACAATTAAAAATAGGTATCTGTTGCTGAGGATTCACAACTTGTTTGACCAGTAGAAGGGAGCAATAGTGTTCTCGAAGATTAATCTAAGATTGGGATACCATCAGGTGCACATCAAAGAAGAGGAAATTTACAAGAATTCTTTCCTAACCAAGTATGACATTATGAGTTTGGTGTAGTTCCATTGGTTTAACTAATGCTCCAGTTAATTGTATGTGCTTGATGAAGAATGTGTTGTGTCCTTAGTTGGACAAGTTTGTGATAATATTCATCGATGACATCTTGATATATTCTAATAATGAGGAAAAGCATGTAGAAAATTTAGTCGCAATATTGATATTGCTAAGATAGCATCAGTTGTATGCCAAGATTAGCAAGTGAAGTTTCTTTTAGATAGAGGTTCATTGCTTGGGGCATGTTGTTTCCAAGGAAGGCATAACAATGGATCTAGAAAAGATAAGAGCTATCATGGAATGGGAAGCTCCTAGGAATGTGGATGAGGTAACACAATTTATAGGGTTAGAACATTATTATAGGAGGTTCATTATGAAATTCTGATGGATTTCCTATCCTATCACATCATTATAGAGAAAAGGGAAGAAATTCGAATGAACAGAGGAACGTGGAGAAAAATTTGAGTAGTTAAAACAATTGTTGACAAACACTATGGTATTAAATATTATAGATCTAGATAAAGAGTTTGTGGTGTTTAAAAATGCTTGTAAGAGAGGGATTGGTGGAGTCCTTATGCAGGATGGATAGGTGGTGTGTTATGAATCAAGGAAATTGAATGAGCATAAGTAGAACTATGTGACACGTGATCTTGAGTTGGCAGCGATCATCCATGCATTGAAGATGTGAAGGCACTATATTCTTGGAAGGAGGTTTGTAGTGATGAGTGATAACAATGGATTAAGGTACTTATTTAATCAACTGAATCTGAATTCTAGGCAAGCTAAATGGTTGGCCACGATTAGTGATTTTAAATTCAAGATCAGGTACATTAAGGGAAAGGAAAACAGGGTTGCAGATGCTCTTAGAAGAAGAGTGCAGGTGAATCATATAGAAACTATGAGTTATTATGGGATATATTTACAGGATCAGATCTTATAGGAAAGACATAAGGATGATAGGTATAGGGAACTTAGACATTGGTTAGAGTAGGGTATAGGTGAACAAGATGTGTAATATCATATCAAAATACATGGTGTGGTAAGATTTAGGGACAAGATCTATGTGTGGGACAACAGTGAGCTCAAGAAGTTTATCTTGAGGGAATTTCATGATAATTCGTATTCAGGTCATTCGGGATATTAGAATGCATTGAAAATGTTGAATAAGTTCTACTATTAGACGAATCTGAAGAAATAAGTGGCAAAGTTTGTGGCTAGATGTTTGGATTGTCAATAGGTAAAAGAAGAATGTAAGAATCCATGTACTTTACTACAACCAATCCTGATTCCAGAGTAGAAATGGGAGGTCATTTCCATGGATTTAATTAGAGGCTTACCGAGGAAATCTAGATAGCATGATTCCATCATGGTTGTGGTTGACAAGTTGAAAAGTTGGCACACTTCATTCAAGCGAAGTGTACAAATTCATCTAGTGAGGTAGCACAAGTCTTCATCAGATATATAATGAGGTTGCATGGTGTTCCAAAAGCGATTGTATCAAACATGGATGTTAAGTTCACATCTAGGTTTTGAAAAGAGTTATTTGTAGGATTGGGTATAGATTTGGCCTTCAACATAGTTTACATCCATAGATAGATGGAAAAATAGAGAGGGTCAACAAGATTCTAGAGGACATGTTGAGAATGTATGTTATGCATCAACAATGGAAGTGGGAAGAGTATCTTCCAGTAGTAGAGTTTTATTACAACAATGGGTACCATGAGTCACTGAGGATGAATCTGTTTGAGGCACTTTATGAGCGGAGTTGTAACACTCCCATCAATTGGAGTGATCAAGTGAATAGGTTGTTGATAGGGTTGGACATGTTGGAAGAAATGGAATAGGAAATGCAGGTTATCAAGAATAATCTAAAGGAAGCACAAGACATGAAAAAAAGATATGCAGATCAACATAGGTTGTTTAACAAGTTTCAGGATGGGGAACATGTATACTTTCACATCAAGCCTAAGAAGAGCTCCTTAAGGATTGGGTCATGTGTGAAGCTACCACGTTGGTATAGCGGGCCTTTCGAGATCCTTGAGAGGATTGCAAAAGCAGCCTACAAACTTGCACTGCCTCCAATAGATAAAGTCCATAGTTTTTTCCATGTTTCATTGCTTAAAATATATGTGAAGAATGTTGATCATGTTATTGATTGGTCTGTATTGTAGGTGGAGCTAGAAGGAGAATTCCAATCAGAACCTAGTGCATTTTGCAAAGAAATATGCTCATGCTTTGGAACCAGGCAATCGAGTAGGTTAAAGTGTAGTGGAAGCACTTTGGGATTGATGAAGCTACATGGGAGATGGTTGATTAGATGCAGGCTATGTATCCTACCTTGTTTTCCGATTGAGGCAAAGAAGGTTTTGTATATGTATATGGATGTAAATACCACCATGAGTTGTGTTATAGATCTCTAAAAAGTGGTATTTCTATCATGTTGTTATGTTTGCCATGTTGGTTATGTTGGTTTTCTTTTCAATAGGTTGTTCATTGTATATATTACATCAAGCTAAGTTATAAAGCTCCATGGGAAGTATTTTTTGGTTTTCAGTGGTCTTGCTAGTTGTAGGTGTCATTGAACACCAAGGACAATGTTCCCCTAAGGGGGAGGGGTCTGTAACAACCCCAAGTTAGAAATCCATGTAATAAATTTAATAAAGGAAAAATAAGACAAGGGTCATGGGATATGTATTCCAAGCTGAATATTGGGAAAAATATCCGAGTGTAGGTGTAAACTGTTGGCATTATGATTCTGGTATGGCTCTATGATACAAGTTTTGTACTTGATGGCAACTCACTCAAGTGGCAATGGGTTGTTCAGGCTCTCAAAATGATGGAAATTAAGAGGCTCGCAGGTGAATGGTTCAAAAGGTGCGGACCCGCAGGTTCACCATCCAGGGGGTGCAGTCATACCCGCAGATTACCCGTTCAGAAGGTGCGGAACCCCAGTTCACTCACTTCAAGGCAGTGAAGCGCATTCACGTGGGGTTTCTTATGTTTGGCCTGTGGTATTTAGCCCGCAATTTCTGATGGTATGGTTTTGGCCCGTGGTATAGGATCTATTTTAGCCCCGATTTAGATCCCTTGTATTGGTTATTGATGGTTTTGTCCCATGGTGTGAATAAGGGCTTGACTATAAATAGGGAAGGAGATCACTTGGCTAAGGCAAATTTGGCAATTGAATATCTTAAGATCTGAAATATTGGGTTGTTAATGTAAAATGCTTGATCTAAACCAAAGTAAATTTGAAGGTGAATCTATGAAGTCGTGATCTCTCGGGCGCATAATCAGATCTATGGATCTGACTGACTGTGGCACATTGGAGGACTGTAAATTTGGCCCTAATCAGAAGTCTGCGGGCGACCCATAGGTGCAGTGCGGGGGTACGCAACTCAGTAAAAGGCTCAGTGTGGGAGTACGCTGCGAAACCAAAGGTACAGTGCGATGTACGCAGCGTAGGAGAGGGTACAGTTTGGGGCACACGCAGCGCAGAAAAGGACAAAGTGCGAGGTACGCAGGTGAGAAGAAGGCACAATGCGGGTCTACGCAGAACATCAGAAGTCAAGGTGCGGATCTGAAGAAAAGTTTGCAGAGCAGAAGAACAACCAAGTGCAGATCTGTGCAGTTCAGTCTCAGAAGAGCTGCGGATATATGCAGGCCCCTGTTGGTGAAGTTGCGGTATTATCTTGAAACAATTGTTGATTGTCTTTTATCTATTGCAGCAAAGTTCTGGGTTTAAATTTCTGGTATTCTTTTCTGTTTACAGCATTCTGAAGAGTGGGTGATTCATTGGTTTATTGTATAAGGAGATTGGGTGATTTTCATGTACTTGATGATTATTTGATGTTCATGGGTCCAGTTTGAAAATTAATGAAACGTGGTCCTTAAAGAAGTAAAAAGAGCAAAAGGGGGTTGTAGCTCCCTTCCAGGAGAGACTGGAAAACGAGAGAGAGTTGTAGCTCTCTGCAGGTTGTAGCCTGCGTACTAGTAAAGGACTGCACCAGTACAAAATCATTGTAAAAGAAGTTTCTAATTGAAAGAAGATAGAGACATATTGCAGCATGTGGTTTTCACCCACATTGGCTTTCCACCTTATATCTGGTGTTCTTTGGTGTGACTATCTATGTTTCTTGTTTATGCTCATTATTATATGGTACTGACATACAAGTTAATGATCAATATCTGAAGATTAAATTAAAGTATAAATCAGGTAGACATATTGAAAAGAAATTGATAATACTGATTCACCCCCCCTCTCAGTGTTATTTCCAACAATTGGTATCAGAGCAGGTCCTTCTGAAGAAGCTTGATAACTTGAAGGAAGATCTTTCATCATGAGCAACTACGAGAGGGAAGCATC